>JACXGM010013584.1:0-22888 GCA_016801145.1 Umbra pygmaea | reverse complement strand
ATGGAAAGGTTAAGAGGGAAAGATGGAAAGGTTAAGAGGGAAAGATGGAAAGGTTAAGAGGGAAAGATGGAGAGGTTAAGAGGGAAAGATGTAGAGGTTAAGAGGAAAAGACGGAGAGGATATGAGGGAAAGACGGAGAGGATAAGAAGGGCTGGCTGTACTGCATCAGTGCTGCTGACTGTGTTCTATGTTGGTTGATTTGACTATAGGGACAGTAATGGAACATTTGGACTGAGAAGGTGAAACATCTTTTTTGAAAAAAAGTTGTTTTGAAAAGGAGCAGCGGTTAAATGTGAGATGCTTTATTCACGAAATCACTGAACGTTCCACTAGGTCTGTCTGATGAACATTCACTTTGTTCTGTAAATCTACTCCAGTGATTGTCAATGTCTGCTCATATTTTACCTCTTGTTGTTAACACAATTTCACATCTAGTGCCAAGTCATGTATTGGTATAATACATGTCATGTATAATCCTTTTTAAATAATGTCACACTCTAGATTGGTAAGGTGGATGATTGGAGCCAGATGAATGTTATGATTCCTCCAAAAAGAAGAAAAAAGTACTAATACTAAAGCTCCAGATGCAAAGTTAGAGGAGGAATAAGGGAAGGAAAGAAAGTGGGAAAGGGGGAGACAGTGTCAGAGAGAAGGGTTTATTTTTGTCTCCACTACATTATTCAGATATCGCATAGCAGCAACTTCAGTCAGAGATGTCAATTTTCTTTCAGCTTTGTCCTGCTCAACTACGTTCACTACGATCCTTCTCTCTCCTAATTATATAAATATTTTGTTGCACTTTAGGCTTAATTAAATGGCAAGTCCTCAAGCTATTAGTGAGAATGAATTACCACATTAAAGTCACCCAATTTCTATTGGCATGAGTGCTGATGGATACGGCTACAGACTACAGGGAGCAAAAGGTTTAAAGCAGTTTGGATTTTTATCTTTCGACTTCCCCCCAATCTCATAAGGCTGCTTAAACGCTGAGATAAACCAACTCCACCGCCAAGGAAATGCTTCAGAATTAAATATTCAAGTGGTTGATTTTCTAAATACGTTATCCAATTTAAAGAATTAAATGGCACGCATTTCAGGCTCTCAAAGATAAAACAATTTTCCAATTGATGTTAATCAGCTGATGTAAAACAATTTTAGTTTTAAAGATTCTGCATTTCTTGTTTCGTCTTGCAGTTAATCTCTCCCTGGAACTTCAATGGAATTAAAGCAAACATGTTTAGGTTATCAAGTGATGCATACAGTACGTCATCTACAGTATATCTGTCAGTATTCCCGATTCTTCCCTTCCTAGTAGATACAAATGGAAACCTATAACCCATTAAGTAGATCTATAATTCATGGAAGTATGATTACTTTGCAGGTTCTGATACCATAATTGCCCAGAGTCCCGACATCATTCTCATGTGATGATGAGGAACAGGAAATGCACAAGGAAGCATAGCCATAATTAATAAACAATGAGATGTTATCAACGCAGACAAACGTGGCCCAGAAAAGCAAGATCCTATGGCAGACTGCATTCATGAAAAGATGGATAGTTCAAAGTATGGATACACACATACAAGTCACATACTCACAAATAAGCAACTCTACACATACACCAAATGCATGCAAGCAGACCACAAATGATCCACACATGAAAGCAGAGAAGGTAGACACGGGGGGAGATGGGGAGGTTACTGAATGCTAATACACACACACACACACAAAATTCAAACTTAATGGTGGATCAATTAAGATGAACATTTCATTCAATTCACTAACGAGTCACTACCTCCTACTCATTGACTCAAACATTACAGGGGAACGGATGGCATTTTAGCACCAATAAATCTAATACAAATATAGTTATATAAAGCCTTAGGGAAGACTGTGAATTTATGCTGCATGTTTTGGTCTTTATAGCGTGGTATACAGGCACATGTATGTTTATGGTCATTCGAATTATGGAATACATTTATAGAACATAGGGAAATTACTTTTATTCTGGTATTGTGTCTATTTTTAATGATAAAATAAGAATGTGAGCGTACCACTCTCCTACTCATTAACACAATGAAATGTGTGCTGTAGATAACCAGTCAGCCAAATTTCTATAATTATACTGCAAGGCTGCATGGAGCTGTTGAAGCCTTGTTTTTACTGGGATGCCCCATATTACTAAAAGCTAAATTGCTACACTCACACAAGCAAAGACAGTCTCACCTACATTATTGCTTGAAGGTTTGTGAACCCTTCTATTTTCATATTCATCAATATGATTTGAAACATCAGATTTTCCTAAAAGTAGATAAAGAGAACCCAATTAAATAAATGAGACCAAAAATATTATACTTGTTCATTTATTTAGGCCAATGATCCATTATTAAAAGTATGTGAAACTCTAGGATAAGCAGTTCATTTGACGGTGAAATTATAGTCAGTTTTTTTAAATCAATGGGATGACAATCAGGTGTGTGTGGGCACCCTGTTTTACAAGCCAGAGGGCCATTGGAAAACTGTTTAGTGGACAGATGAGACCACATATGAATTTTTTGCTAAACAAAGTGCATTATGTTTGGTGAAAGGAAAAAAACTGCATTCAAGCAAATTAACCATATTCCATCTCTGAAACATGGTGGTGGAAGTATCATGGTTTGGGCCTGTTTTACTGCATCTGGGCCAGGACGGCTTGCCATCATTGATGGAAAAATGAATTCTGAATTATACCTGCAAATTCTAAAGAAAAACCTCTGGTCCATGAAGTGAATCGAAAGAGACGGTGGGTCATGAAGCAAGGCAACAAACCTAAGTCATTCAACCAAAGAATGGTTAAAGACGAATAAAGTAATGGCCAAGTCAAAGTCCTTAATCTGATCAAAATGTTGTGGAAGGACCTGAAGTGAGCAGTTCATGTGAAGAAACCCACCAACATCCCAAAGTTGAAGCTGTTCTTGAAGGAATGGGCTAAAATTCCTCCAAGCCAATGTTCAGGACTGATCAACAGTTGGGTGAAAGACGTGCGCTCATGTTTTTCTGTCCCTGAGGTTTGAATAACTTTAAAAATGAGAAAATTTCATAATAACGCTATAATTTACTTTAAAATATCTGTTTCTTTGGGCCCCTGTCTTTAAATGCCTGATTTTATTAAGTTTTGAGATGATATTGAGAGAATAAGGGCAAAATTGTCTAAATGGTGTAACCATAAAAATGTAGCACCAAGAATAGAAGTTGTTGAAAAAATGTGTAATGATGTTCTAAACCAGCATACATTGGCATAATCTTAAACAAGTATTTTTAATACCAAATAATATTAGAGAAACATGGCAATTCTGAATATTTCCATTAACATGGGGAATCATGTCTGCCAAGTCAAACGTCTGGTATGTAACCACCCTTTTTGGAGCCATTTTGAAACTTTTGAGCCAGAAGAACATGTGAAAGGATGTGATGTCAAACTGCCACAAGGCAAGGTTAGTAACTCTCTCTAAAAATTTGTCAAAATAAAAAAATTTCAGGTCATGGTCAGGTAAGATTAGAATACATGTCAAATGGTATGACCTCAGTAAAATGTTAATAAACATAAATTATCATAAAATATTCAAATTAACATGAAAAATAATTTTTAATCTTCAAACCAAGGTCAAGTGTTTACATAGTCACCCACAATAATGCCTGCAAATTTTGGTTTCGATTTGAAATGTCCAGTGGTGTAACTGGGTTACACCATTGGACCTCTTCCTTTATGAGATTAATTTGATCAAGTTATGGACAATTGTTCTACTTTTGTAACATTTATTATTATTATTATTATTATTATTGTTATTATTACTATTATAATAGATATTATTAACAATATTAATAATATTAATTATTATAATATATTAATAATAATAATAAATTGATTAAAATGAGTATTGTTGTTATAATGATTAAAATGATAATATACTGTGCAGCTTGAAATATAATCTAAAAAGAACTTAAACATCTATAAATGAAATTTGTTTTTAATTTCACATTTAACATTTTTCAAAATTGCTCCAAAAAGGGTGGTTACACCAGTAGACATACCAGACGTTTGACTTGGCAGACATGATTCCCCATGTTAATGGAAATATTCAGAACTGCCATGTTTCTCTATTATTATTTGGTATTAAAAAATACATGTTTAAGATTATGCCAATGTATTTCAGAGGCTGTTTATAACATCATTACATTTTTTTCAACAACTTCTATTCTTGGTGCTGCATTTTTATGGTTACACCATTTAGACAATTTGCCCTTATTCTCTCAATATTATCTAAAAACTCAGGCATTTCAAGAAAGTAAAACAGTCCTTCAGGATTTTCATACTACGCTCCAAATGGACTCATAAGATTAAACCAGTTTAAGAAGCTATCAAACAATAATCTGTTTGGGCTTTTTTTTTAGGTTTTTCATAGGAACCGAGCAACGTACTGTATCCTCAGAACAACTATGACATTTGTTTTAGCATAGATTGTTCTACATATTGTCGAGAAAAAACTGAGTTCAGATGACAGTGTCAACCCAGGAAAGTTGTTATACTTGGACACCGCATATATTAGGTTTGGATTACAATGCACCATTGTAGTTAATAGTTATGTAAATGTATTATTCTAATACCCCCCCAACCACACACACTCACACACTCACACACTCACACACTCACACACTCACACACTCACACACTTCCCCCAACACAACAAAAACGTCCAGAGGAAACACTGAAGCATAGGTTCACATACAGTACTGCCACTACTGATAATTTTCCTCATTCAATTTTTATTAATTGGGTTCCCTTTATCTACTTTTATGACTTAAGAGAAAAATCTGATGATGTTTAGGTCATTTAAGCAGAAATACAAAACATTCTAAAGGTTTCACAAACATTTGACCACCACTGTAATTGCTTTTTATATTTCTGTGCTCAGGAAAATCTATTTTTAACTGGTTATAGTCAGAGACTCTGGGTCCAAACAGCTAGCTGAACAGATTGATCTCATGTTGTGTACCCGAGGGTCAGATACATAGTCAGTATGTTGGAGTTTTCACCTGGAATTTTGTTTACCTTTGTATATGTGTATGTGTGTATAAAATCTTCATATTGGCCTCTGTCTGCAGGTAGGTCTGCATTTGTTGTCAGATAATAGGTTTACACCAGAACAACCACATCGGGGAATATGAAGAGAATACACCATGCTTGGCCTCAGACACTATCTCAGCCCTATACAAATCCACAAGCCCCCACATAGACAGCCACCTGAAGATGGCTTAGCTGCTGTAAACAAATCGAACTACTACATCATAAGCACTACCCAATAAAGTGCTGATTGCATTCATGTCTGTGGCCTTTTTTGGACAGATTATTAAAATGGATTGCTGTTATGTTGGTTAACACACTGTATTTTGCCCAGTATGCAACTATATCATTACTGTCTTCAATCCTGTCTTTCTAAAATCAAATCACCTGAAAGAACTGGGGCAGCGGTTGGCACTAAATCCTGAAGGAGACCACATACCGTTCTACACTTTTAAAGTGGGTTATTTGCCAATGCTCAAGAGATCCCTTGCGAAGAACCCCTTGGGTTCCACGTAGATTGTTGCCAGGGTACAGATGCCGGGTGTTTGAGAAATGTAGGGGCTGAGCCTTCAGATGGTACATTATTCGTCTTTACACAGTACATATAATTGTACTGTTTGATGAGTACTCATCAGCCTTCCTAAATCTCAATGTTGGGATATGTATTCATCACATCCATAGTTTGTATGTCAATAGATTGCAATAAATTAAACAAGAACTTTTGCAACCCAAAATCTGTACTATCCTACTAATGTGTACACAACCCATATCTACTTTATACAGTACATATTCAAAAGCCAGAAGAAGGTTTGCCGATGGTAAACATCAGCTATAACTACACACATACATGCAATCTCCTCCTCCACAGACAACGTTTTTTTCTTTTTCCCTCGGGTCTCTCATGTGCAGCGTTAGATACATAAAGTATGAAAAGGCAGAATAACAGCAACCTCACAGCTAATTAGATTGTAAAAGACCACAGAGGCCACGATGCAACCAAATCCACACTGGTCCCCAGGACGCGAACACACACATACACGCTCACTCCAGGGAATGGAGAAACTACTGGAACATACCGCAAACAACACAGACAATCCGGTCACTACAAACACACACAAACAAGTGCATGGAAGTGTATGACATTATTTCTACGTGTATTTCTCTGTTCTCCGCCCTACAGTAGCTGAACAACAAGCTGGTATACAGGGCAGAGTGGTACAAACAGTACAGGATGGGCTGTTATCTGGGACATTGTGTTGTGTACTACGAATAACCAGAAGCTCCCGAATCCAATCAATTTCCATCTTCACGTTCCCTTTTAAAATAGACTTACATTCTCCTGAGTGGATGAGACTCTGTATAGAAGACACAGAAACTGGATTAATAAAAGCAGACACAATAGGAATAGCATTGTGTAAGATCAGGTTGGTGGACTTCATAAACTCTGTATCATGAACACTGAGGCTAAATGGAAACTTAAGAGCACATTGTAAGAGGGAAGGAAATATCAGAGGCAATTTGGAGAAATGCAAAAAGATGGCAACACTTCATCTTCAAAAGCTGCACGTTCAGCTTTATTTTTTACTAAAAAGTAGTTTTCAAACATCGCATACATTTAGGTGCAGGAGAGACTAAATATTTTAGAGTTAATAATCGGAAGAACAGGAGCTCAAATCAGAAAAACGTGCCAGTTGCCAACTTGCCAGTGAGCCACAACTTGAGTCAGGCAATTCACACAGAATGTTTTCCAAGCTTGACAGCATATCTAAGTGTTTTTGTTTTAAATGAGCATATAATGATACCACCAGTTCTATTTGCTTGACATGAAAAACTGTATTTTTTACCAGCTCATTTATCACCATATTGTATTTTTTGTATGTTCTATGGCAGTCACTTTGCCTGCAAGTCACAAGTAATATTTTAAAAGGTTACTACAGTGGCTACCAACGCATACAGTAGGTATGAAAGAAAGGTAATTTAATTATTTCTTTACTTATTCTCTTAACCTCTGTGAGCTACGAGAGTAAACCTTAAGTCAACCAGAGAATGGTTTTGGTTAAAATCGTATTAAAAACTGTCTAGATGGTAATGTATTTTCTATAGCTAAAGGACAGATCAATCAGAATGTTTGTGTTGTTTATTTTTAAATACACAATAGAACGTTGTTGGACATACCAACAGTAGACGAAGTCAGAAATTCATTTAAAGCTACAGTGCGGGACTTATGCATATAAATAAACGTCTGTTACATTCCAACCCTACCAAGTCAAGTCAAGTCAATTTATTTATAGACCACATTTAAAAATAGCCTAAGCTGACCAAAGTGCTGTACAAAGTTATCAAATGAAGCATACAACCACTTCACAAAATGCTGATTAAGCCTGATTAAGTAACTTGGTGTTCAGATGAAGCATTACAGTCTAAAAGAGAAAGCAATCTATGCATAAGCATATGTCATAAACTCACAATGACAGTGTTTGTGTAATTACTCTCACTGTCAGAAGAGGAGACAAAGCTTCCGCTCTCCAGCTTTAAGCATTTATTCTAAATACAGTGAAAGAAATGGACACAGCGACGCCATAGACTTCGACGGAGAGCAGTGAAGTCAGTTAGAAGTTTTTAAAGGCTTTGGATGTACAGTTATTCGTTGTCAAAGTGACGCCAAAATGAATAGGAGTCTATGGAATGCTAACAGAAGGTGGTGCCTTGTTAGCCTTAGAATCTCCCCATAGGAGGTACACTTTCCGGATGCTCGCTTACCCCCTTGATTTATTCTAGGCAGCTGTTAGACGTTAAATACACCTTTAAAGGGGGCGTTATGTATAATAATAAGAATACATCACATTTACTTAATCAGGTAAGCTGACTGAGAAACAATTCTCATTTACATTGATGACCTGGCCAGACATATGCAAGACAACTATCAGTTACAAATAATAAAATACAAATGACACTTTCCATAGGCAAAATGTCAATAAATACAACCATAAAGTACAGGGTCAAACATAGAGTACAAACAGGTAGATAAGGTGCATGTACCCACCATATGGCGGAATAAAAATATATAAAGTTGTCAGGGAGACCATGACAAGACCCCTAAAATTCTGGGGTCTTCATCGTGATTCATTTGAGTTTGCCAGGAAATATCCTCAAATGACGTTCACAATCGTCCATCCATGACTTACATCGAAATTACATCCAGATCAATTCCACTACTTTACATCAATTTTAAATGCCCCGCAATCTGCTATCTGCCAATATTTTTAAATATAAGTTATTGAAACCGCAAGCTAAGCAATATCATCAAATATGGAGGCCACTTAAAAATCGTCCCTCCACTGCGATGTGACCTCCATCGTCCATTAATAAATTACAGAGCTATTTCCAGCTTGTACATTTTTCATGGGCAGCCTATCGATCAGCCTGAACAGATCCTGTAAATGGAAAAAACAGCAATTGGGTAACACAAAAGCAATATGCACACACACTAACGACACATACCATACAAACGCACGCACACGCTGATGTAGCAGAGCTACAGCCTGCCCAGAAGCTCTTGGCTGTAAATTACCTCCAACATGACAGTTAATGGCAGCGAGCACTATTCAGGGTCAGTCTTTATTAAGACTCGGCCCTAATATATATCTACTCCATATGGAGAACTCATTGTCAATGTGCTCCAATAGGCCGTAACTTAGACAGGCTTAAGAGACACAAATTGACACAGATACTCCCACACACACTCAAACACACACACACACCCAGCCCGACATTTCAGTCGGAATTCAGAAAAGTGGGACGTTACGAAAATAAGGGAGGAGAAGAGAGGGGCGATGTCTCACAAAGCTCTGAAATAATGAGGGAACCATAGCTGTCAAGAGGTATCGTGAGAATGTGGAAAAGAAAGGGGGACCTGGAGAAGGGAACACGTAGTCACAAAGAAATGACAGGAGTGTGTGTGTGTGTGTGTGTGTGTGTGTGTGTGTGTGTGTGTGTGTGTGTGTGTGTGTGTGTGTGTGTGTGTCGGGTTAAAGAACACACACAGAAAGAGAGAAATGTCAACGCTTCCCAGTGGGTTTGCAGGCAACACACCGCCTCTGTGATGTGGGTCACAGCTTCTCCAACATTCTGTGTCACAGTGGGCACATGCATGCGCACACAAACTATGTCACACTGAAACCCAGTGTTCACAGACTTCCGAAGAATGTGTTTAATGTATCATAAAAATAGACCAAAGAAATCAGACGCATTGTTGGTTCCTGTCACGGTAAATAATATAAAAGGCCACACAAAGAGCTAATGTAGTGTGAAAAATCCAGTGCAGGACAATGCCGGACACATCCACAGTTCAGAGGACATCGTGCTGGATAGATACTTCCAGCCGTTAGAAAACCACAACATGACACGGATAGGCGCTCGTCAAAACTAGTGACCTAGAATAAGACACACACGTACACACAAACACACGTACACACAAACACACGTACACACAAACACACGTACACACAAACACACGTACACACGTACACATGTACACACAAACACACGTACACACAAACACACGTACCGTAAATCCAAAAGGACAAAATCCGTATATGTGATGCTGGCCTTGACCCTGGTAATTACAGCAGCTCTTCTTCATCTGGCATCAGCACCAACTTCAAGCAGCAATGGTGCTCTGTGTGTGTGTGTGTGTGTGTGTGTGTGTGTGTGTGTGTGTGTGTGTGTGTGTGTGTGTGTGTGTGTGTGTGTGTGTGTGTGTGTGTGTATACAAAGGGTTTTTACTCACCTTTTCCAGTGGAATTTACAGGGGTGCAATTTAACGGTCACATTGATGGTTTTGTCCAAGAGCAAAAAGGTTTTGTTAACGATACATGGACAAGAGCATCAGCAAAATAATGTAATTGGTTTATTTGACAAAAGTTGCAACACTAAAACAGGTATATTGTGAGGCATACAGTATAATGTCTGATGAGAACACTTAAATGAAGAGGGAGCATGCCAACAGTTTACTAACAATCACACACAACTACTGCTATACCAACAGTTCTGTTCCAGCCACCACCCAAGACTCTTGCTCCCAATGGATATGCACTGTGCTTGTGTTAGACTAAGTTTCAATAAAATAGAACTGCTACTGGAAACAAATTCATAAGCAGTCTGATATCCAGGACTGTTCATTAGGCAAGTCTGAAATCTATCTGCATGCAATGGTGTCAGTAAGTAGGGAACACTTTAATCCACTGTCCCTAACACTAACCACTGTACCTATCCATAACATTTAAGTCATTTAACAGAGACTCTTATCCAGATATGTAAAGGGACATCCGCTGGAGCAACATAGGGTAAAGTGCCTTGCTCAAAGGCACCACAATGTTCGGCTTACCAGCAACCTTCTGATCACACGTCTGACTCTCTAAACATTGAGCCGCCTGACACCACTTTCACTTTCTGGAAGGGGTCGGGCTATGCATTTTGTCTGACTGTCTGTCTGACTTTCTGACTGACTGTTTGCCAGTCTGTGATAACATTTACATTCCCCTCCTCAGCTGACATTCAAGTGCTGTAACACAATAAAATGGGAACCACAGATCATCTCCCACTTTTTCTGAATCAGTTTCCTGGCGCCCACCACTCTGCTAAGACTTGAAACATGAGATTGGCCGCTTACGCTACATGTAGCCATTATAAAATAGCTAGATGGTTCAGAGAAAGCGAGAGAGAGAGGAAGTATAGACAGGGGTAAATATAGAGAGAGGGAGAGGCGTAGACTTCACCTAATATTGGATTTGAGTAGTGCAGCTGACTGAAGGAGATGGAGAATCCAGATGTCTTGATCAGTGATTTATTCTGCAAAGAAGAGGCGACAAATCGATCCCCTGTATTTATTCCCTTAATGTCCACAACAACAGGAGATTCTGAGTAGTCATACCCCAGTTTGCCAGACAGTGTACATTGGCGTTGGTAAGACGGCACATATAAATCTGGGACCAGGCTAAAACCCATGCTGACCTGAGCAATGAAATCATCATTGTGACTAAACATCTTAGAAAAGCCTAAAGTGGAATTAATAAGAAATTAGTCTGCAATACAATGCCCGCTACGGTGCAAGACCATGTCCACTGGATCTCACTATCAAGAGATAAAAGTATTTTTTGTAGTTGAAGCAAATAACCAATCAGAGCGTTTAGCCAAGAAAGAGAAACTAATACATTTTTTATTTTAGTTATTTATCCAAAGCCTCTTACAGGAAGTTGTGGGAGGAAGGAATACAATGCAACACATGTGTGACAAAGACATATTTACTAATAATAGAGTACAAAAAAGAAATCCCGTTAAGAGACTTCCTTGAAGAGAACAAAATCAAGAAAATTACCGTGAATATTATCAGCTGGACAGTTTGTTTTTGTAAAATTGACTAAATATTACATACAAGGAAAGTGTGGTAATTATAGTCATGCCCCATCTAAAAACATCTGAATTAACATATAAGTAGGTCCATGAGTTAACTTTTCATGATGTAACTTTTTTTGGTGAAACTATCACACTTCAAAGTGGGTGAAACGCTGGCAGGGTCTAGGCTAAAAGTTCAAGAGTGCAAAAATGTATGCCGAAGACTGACAGTGGTGTAGGGAAATATCTGTATACACAAAGGTGTGGTCAGCGTTGATGAGTTACACATCATCCCGCTGGTAAACAATTTGGGTTCGCTTGCCTTCCAAATAGAACTGATCCACACCATCCTATTATTTCTGAACATTTGTTCAGCCCAGAAGACATTGCCGACGGTCAATCCAAATTTTATTCCAACGGCTGCAATGATAATATGCCAAAAACATTTCATTTCCAACAGGTAGACTCACAATGGCTCCCCCTTGGACAATCGTTTTATTCAACATGCAAGCAGTTACGTTATTATCCTTGTGTGAGTAACTGGTAAGTGTGGACTGCAAATCTGTTTGTAATTCTGTCCACCTACCCCACCAAATGCTAAACGTTTCTCTGTGGTACATAGTTATAACATTGTGAACCAAGCCCTTTATTTCCTGCGGTCCTTTAAGTAAGAATTGATTGTTTTGATTCGCTGTTCAGTATTACAGCCTAAAGCCCTTTCAAACCAACACCAATCAGATTTATTTCTCCATGCTGTTATTCTAAATTGTATTCCTTCAACTACATGTTTGCCTAGATTACTAATAAACATATTGAATTATTCATGTCCTCGATCCTCAATAAAAAGACATGGGTTCCCTATAAACACAATATAGTAGATAGTTCAGGAAGTAAAGCTGAATGGCAATTGGTCCAGCACCTGCCTATTGTCTTCTCCATCTCCCTCCTCTCAATTCTCTCCTCCAGCTATCATTCTTTATCCATCTCTCTCTCTCTCTCTCTCTCTCCTGGTCTGAATCTTTTTTGAAGTTAGGGCTCTGTTGACAAGGAAAAAAAACATCTGTAAACATTGAAAAGGCAAGTCAAATTAACACAAACAAATGAGCTGTTAACCTTAAATATACAAACGTTTCACAACACACGGGAGGCACCACGGCGCAGTAGGAAGACTGGCGTGTGTAACGACATGAGCCGTGTGTGTGGCAGCATAAAACCTCTCTCCCTGTCACTCTGAGGGAACTGGGAGCAGGAACTCTGCGTGGCGCAGTGTGATTTATTTAACCAGGTCTGTCTCCGGAGAGTCAGCTGTTATTCTCTTCTTCCATCAGTAAATGCAATCTCACCACGCTATCGCTAAGGCCATTTGTCATTATTTAAGCCCCTATTTGGCCACAGACGCAGGCCCCATGGGTCATACATGTGTGTGGACGTGGACGCGTGCACAGGTTCACATGCGCGGGCGATCGCCTCTCCAGAACAGTGGCATCAAGGATCTTCCATACCTATTATTCATGCTTTGCACTTAAGTTGAATTGATGGCACATTGCAGTCGGAAGGGGGGACATATATCATAAACAAAACAACAATTTATCTTGTTGTTGTTGCTCCTCCATTCCTGTGTCAAGTGTGTCATTGTAATGAATGATTCAGACAATGTGGAAATAGATTAAATCATATAAAAACAGTTTAAAGCAGATTAGGAAACGGTGTAAAATAAGGTATACAGTAGGTATATAGGTAAATAGGTAAACCACTTTTTAAACATTGATGTTTTTTGCTTTTTAGCCGAATGAGCTTAAATCTTCAAAACCCATCTGGTTGCAGAAACAGAACAAATTTCACAAGAACAATTTGTTGGTTCAAAAACGCTACAATACCAAAAAAGAAGACATACTGGCAACACAACTAATAATACCTTGAAATACTAGTTATCATATTCTACTCCTGATGGTAATAAGAGGTTTTAACCAGAATGGTTAGACATATGAATCAAAGGGAGAAGTTGGGAATGTGTGGGGAATACCGGTAGTACTAAGCACTTAAGTAGCTTTCATTGTACACATATTCAGCCATTCAAAGTTTAAACCACTACACACGCAGCTCTCATGGAGTACATATTAATTTTTCTGTTGTCAATTTAGCCCAGAATGTCCCTGAGAAAAATTCTGTCAGTCTTATTGTCAGAATAACAAAGCTTTTTCGTGGCAGTTAAGGTCTATGGTGGTATCTCCTGGCTGAGCCTGACCTGTGTGATGTCTCTGTGTTGCTCTTTGCATTTCGGCTGATGCGTGTCGGCAGTGTCTTTCTAAGCTGAACAGCTGTGCTGAGTTAACGCAAGGGTGTGAATCCAGTTTGTTAGGGCCGTTCGTTCGTCTCAAAACTCACTTCTGACTTCTCCAAGTGCTTTCAAGGTTTGAGAAATATTAGTATGCAAACCCAGATTGACATCATTTTCCATGTCATTATCTAACAGACACAATTCCCAAACTCAGCCCGAGGTTTCTTCCTTAAGTTACAGAGAGAAAAATAAGAGAGCGAGAGAGACAGAGAAAGTAACAAGGCCCTTGTCTTACGTTAAAATACCATGAACCAACCCACCATCAATTTCACAATGCAGTTCATACAAAACACATGTCCAACAGCTGTACCAACAAAATATGCGCTCAAGTTTCTTTCTACCGCCTCTAAGATAAAGAGGGTTCATGTCCTAAAATGCACCTCAGACAGTTCACCAATAGAGTTACAATTCGATGTAAATACAACACTTTATTCCAGGAAAGAAGGTACAGCTACATGATGTAATACACCCATCCACCTCAAAATGTCCTAAACATTTCCTCCCACAAGCTTATTCTGCCAACTTCCTGGCTGGAAATTGTCTTGAACATGTTTGAAACGCTCAGAGAAAATGGGTTTTGTTATTGCCTTGGCTTTGACTACCTTGAGGAACAGAAAGGGAGAAACAGCATATATACCTATCAGCCATAACATTAATATTGTGTAGGTCCCCTTTTTGCCACCAAAACAGCAGCCCCAAATGCATCAACCTGTGATGCACTGTGTTCTGACACCTTTCTATCAGAAACAGCATTAACCTTTTCAGCAATGTGAGCTAAACTAGGTTATCTTTGAATCGGACCACACAGGCCAGCCTTAGCTCCTCCAATGCATCATTGAGCCTTGGCTGATCGGTGTACTGTAGTTAAACAGAATAATACTCCTTCAATGTAAAAAAAATGGCCACCAAAACAATGGCCACCAAAGCGCTTTACAGAGCCTCACATTCACCCATTCCTTCACTCATTCATACACCGATGGCGGTGTCAGCCATGCAAGGCGCCATCCAGCTCGTCGGGACCAGCTGGAGTTAGGTGTCTTGCTCATGGACACCTCGACACTTGGTCAGGAGGACCCGGGGATCGAACCACCAACCTTCCGGTTGCTAGACAACCTACTTGACCCAATGAGCTACTGCCGCCCACAGTGACTCTATGAGGAGGGTTACGTAGGGGCATGGCTTAGCTTCCACTCCTAGACCCACCCTGACAGAGTCATGAGGCGGAGTGATACATTCCAGCCTAATAACGCTGAGGAAGGCAGACGGTGATCTGACTCCGGGTGCTACTTCATAGGGCTAATTACAGAACAGTGTTGCCAGGCAACAACTGCAATGTAGGCCTAAGGGGTACAAAGGTGGCCAGAATGAGAGAGTCCAGTCTTATTCAAACAGAAAATCAGTCAGCCAACCAGTGTAGGCTGACTGATTTTTTTTTGCTAGCAAGCAGCATCCTGTGAATAAGATCTGTAATGTTAGCCTGTTTCTTCCCTCTGGTCAAGACTAGGGCACATTGAGAGTTAGAATACCTCAGGGCTAGGGCACTGTGTGGGGTGGACACCTATTTACTCACCCCTCATATAATATTTTAATTCCCTCAGCCCTCGTACTGCATAGTATAGTAATTTAATCTGTGCACATAACGTATTGTAATTTACTCCCTGCTCAAATACAATGGACTTTCACTCATTTATTATGGTATTTCACCTCATCTAATACTGTGTGGTAATTTGCTCAGACCTCATAACACATTCAATCTTCATATAGTATGTAAATTCACTCTCCCATAATTATAAACAGGCTAAAATATTCTGTGGACATTCAAACATTAAGTGTGCTTGACAACTGGTCTGATGCTATTAAATAAAGTCAAAGAATCGGAGACAAAGACAGAAACTCAGGAAAGTAAAAGGCGAGAGAGCTTGTTTGCCTCCATTTAACTGATCGCCGGTAAATGAGCAACAATCCACACTAATCACAATGTGAAAGCTCCTCTCACACGTTTAATTGAAGGCCTACAGCAAAAGCGGGGGTGATAAAGATCTGTTTCATAATAAAACTCCTTAGAATGAAAAGCCTCAAATGATGCTCATATGAACCAGTGCAACATAAACACACATTAATAAATTGTGTATCCCATTAAAAACGGGCCTAGCATACATAATTCATAGAAATAGAACTGTATTAATTCATTAATTCTGATTCTATGATACGACAGCTATTCAACTGGGGGCGTTTCCCGCCAAGACATTAGACATTCTAAACAGCTGCATGACATAATTACCTAACAGTACATTCTGGAACGTGTCTCCACTCGCTTCCCGCCCACTTTCAGATGCCTCTCTGACTCCCTGCTATAATTACTCTGTTTCTGTCTCGTCTCGTGAAAGCAGGGACGCACTCAGCACGTGTTCACCCTTCCTTTCTCCGTCCATCCCTCCCTCCCTTACCCCCCCACCCCACATCCCCTTCAACAGTCTCCTCAACGCACGTGCACGACCGCGCGCACACATCCATCAAGCGGCGCACAAACGCACTCGTGAAGGCATCGTCTTTGTAATTACGAGCCCTGTTGGTACCACAGGGACACCAATGAGCTAATTACCCAGATCCAACCACATGTTTGTCAAGACCCCTGTGATCTAGTGTCTGTAAACCATCCCAACCTGCCAATGATTTTGTGTCTTAGAGGGTACTAACAAACCAGGTGGTTTTAATCCTACATGTTGTTGGCCGACAACCGTAGTATATGAAAACGTATACCATGGGTATGGCATCACATTGGTTTTTTACTGCTCTAACTGCGTTGGAACATGATTTATACATGGTTTAATAGCCCATCCCACAAGTTTGTGATGTACTACCAATTTGGGGGGCTCAAGTAAAAAATGTGCACCCTACATCCCCCCCGCACAAACACACAAACGCATGTGACAACCCCGACCATTTATTCATATGGACTATCCTATTATTATCCTAATTGTAAGTATTTTGTCATTAAAATACTACAAAATAGTAACCATAGCATTCTCAGTAATTTTATTCAGGGTCGTTGCAAGTAATCGTGGCCCTTATTAAATAATACATGCCTGGGCCCCCATCCCAATTATATTAATATCATTAATATTATATACTTATTCATACCAGAACAGAGCCTGCAGTCCTCTCGTCTTCCAATACCAGATTGTATTTTGTGCTCTCTCTTACTAATTTACCATGTATGCCAAGCTATTTCATCCAAAACTATACTGACCAAAAATAGAAAAGCAGCCATTTCAAAAGTAGTTACTGAGTTACAGATCATATAAACCTGTATTACAAAGGAATCGGTCAATTGACTTCTCCGAAATAAAATCATCATGCAAAAATGTCACTGATGTGACATTTGAAAAAAAACACAATTGAGTGGTTTTCATTTTCCGTGCTTTACTCCTAACAGGATTTTACTCCTAACAGACCAGTTTGTGTACAAGAGTCAAATTGAACAAAACTATGAATGCTATATTTACAGTGGGGTGTTCTGTTTCATGATGCATATGTGTAGTCCCAACATGGGAAATCCATTAATTAGGGCTTAATTTATTTATTCAATTCACTGATGTCCTTGAAAAAATATAAAAAATAAACAAATAGGTAATTGAAATTGTTGCACTTTGTGTCTACAGTACATTTTTTTATGAATGTAGGTTTGACATTTTTTTTTTATATACATACATCATGCACCATTAAAATGGCAGATTATTATATTATAAATTAGTAAACCAATGTTTCAAATAACTAGATAAACTAGACAAGTAGCTACAACAGGGGTTTCATACTTTTGGAAAGTATTGACCAGTCTTTCCGCCTCATTTTCCTTACCTCTCTGTATCTTCAATATTTTCGCTATATTTTGAATGCTATAGTGCTTTTACTACATATGTCTTTGGCCCAGTTCTGCACTACCGTCTGCACTGACAGACCTTTCTGCAGAGGAGTTTAGAGAAAGACAGGGATGGTTAAGACTAGGGATCAACCGATATGGCTTTTTAGTGCCAATGCCAATTTTTTTGTCCCAATGCCAATTTTTTTTTCATCAGCCTTAGCCGATGACCGATATGTGCTGGCGATTTTCTTGAGCCGATATTTGGAGCCGATACTACTTTTGCTCCCTCAATTTACATCATAAAAATGACACAATGAAAACAAATGTTACAAGTCTCAATTTAAAAAAATGAAAATTTATTAGGAAAACTTAAAAAGAACTAAAAAAACAATATTTAACAAATAGTAAAAACGGGTAAGGTACAACAAGGGGCAGTGCATCTCCAGCAACACCGGGAACATCGAGGAACGCAACAGCCGCGTATCGGCCGATGTCGATACATGTAAAAACGCAAATATCGGCCCGATATGATACATGTAAAAACGCAAATATCGGCCCGATATATCGGCTGGCCGATAAAATCGGTCTATCACTAGTTAATAAGGTATACGTTATATTGACAGCTAAACAATAGTTTGTAGCGTTGTGTAATAATCTGATTCTAAAGAAGCCAGAGACTAACTACTGGCTAGTTATCCTATCTGGGACTACTGGCTCGCTATCCTATCTGAGCACTTTCATAGTAAGTTACATTCACCACAAACCATACATTTAGACTTGTAAACACCAACGTAAAGAGGAAGTGAGCTTTAAAATTCTGTAAGTTAACCTAAAAATTTTTTTTATCAACGCTTAAAATTGAGCTTAATAGAGCTAGTCGATGAAGATAGGTAACCAGATCAGCTGAGAAAAGCCCAACTCTTCCTTCTTCATTTTAAACGCCATGAAGTACACAGGAATGCTTTCTACACACTGAAAAATAAGTTGATTACATAATAGAGTCGTGGTCGAAAGTTCTATGAAATCAATTCAAGTCAAGTCTTTATTTTTGCCAAAACGACGCAAATCGCCTGGAATTCATTTTGGTGATTTGGCTCACACAGGACAATACAGACAGTAAGGGACAAAAATGACAACAAGTCAGACTGAACATATAAAAAAGCAACGCAATGACACACGTATTGGTCTCCACAAAGTTTGCTTATTTTCTTAGATCTTTTTGTCAGTAGTTAACATGGTATACTGAAGTATAATTACAAGCATTCCATAAGTGTCAAAGGCTTTAATTGACAATTGACAAAAGTGTATGCAGAGTCAGTATTTGCAGTGTTGACCCTTCTTTTTCAAGACCTCTGCAATCCGCCCTGGCATGCTGTCAATTAACTTCTGGGCCACATCCTGACTGATGGCAGCTTATTCTTGCATGATCAATGCTTGGAGTCTGTCAGAATTTGTGGGTTTTTGTTTGTCCACCAGCCTATTGAGGATCGACCACACGTTCTCAATGGGATTATGGTCTGGGGAGTATACTGGCCATGGACCCAAAATGTCGATGTTTTGTTCCCCGAGCCACTTAGCTATCAGTTTTGCTAAGTAAGTTAAATATTATTTTGGGTTTACTTATTTCTGTCCAGAGTCATCCTTCCCTCTTTTAACGCTAAAACAAAGCAACACTAATATAGCCAGAGCAGAGAAGATGTTTCTATGCATAATTAGAAGTAGTAAAACAAGAGTCTGTATCAGATCATTTGATGAAGTAGAAACTACTGGGCAGCATGTCTGGGAACTGTAATATCTGTGTACTGTAATTTGTGTTCACTGTAATGACTGGGTACTGTAATGTCTGTGTACTGTAATTTGGGTTTACTATAAAGACTGCAGTGTTGGGTAGGTTACTTTTTAAATGTAATCTGTTACAGTTACTAGTTACCTATCCAAAATTGTAATCAATAAAATAACTTTGGGATTACTGTTACTCAGTAATGTAATTTGATTACTTTCCATTACTTTTAGATTACTTTGAAAGCCAGTTGAAAGCAGGTGTGATTTCTTTAAGACTGCAAGGGAAACTCGGCTTCCCCAAAATTGGCCAAAAAATTTTCAAATATGTACTATTGTGTTCACATTTCATTGACCAAAAATGTGTTCAAACACATTAATCTTGAAGACAAGTTAATTCAGAATCAGCTACATATAGCTGGTCGACTGATTCCATTTCCTTCTCATACATTCCCGTAGCATCACAGTGCATTTCCCTGTTAAAGCCTGGCGTCCATGGACTTCAATGGGGCTGCTTTGAACAGTTTTTTTCTGTGCTTCGACACTAGACGGTCATTGGATAAATGCTGCAATTATGTCCTCCCCACAGACACTCAGCGTCTCTGAGGGTGAATGGAAGAGTGGGCTGGCCTGGACACCGGGCATCTGCGTGGTGATTGGAGGGTCCGTCGAAAGACTGCATCTCCTTTTGATTGACAGCAATTTTGTACTATAAAAAGTAGCAAAAAGCTATTCAAGCTCAGTCCCATTGTGGATTTTTTTCTTGGTATTTGCTTGGCGAAATTGATAGGTAATGTTCATCATACATTTCATACAATTATACACTACATTCCTTGTTTCAGTTTAACCTAATTCCCATATTTCCTCCTTCGAGTTTAATATAGTTTCATCACTTAGATTCAGGGAGACTAAGTTCTTCAAGTTCTGTATTCAGATCAGCAGGGTAACAAGGGAAAGCTGTGTGATTACTTGGTGTTCCTTAAAGACATGGAGTTGGACAGTGCAATGCCTCAGCTTTACAAACTGTTCTCATTAGTGGCAACAATTGGAGCTGCAGGTGTAGAAAGGAGCTTCTGTTTAAAGAGGCTCAAGTCCTACACCCTGTTTAAGCAGCCTAGCTTTGCTGGCCATTGAGAGGACACTGGTGAAGTGTCAAATCATTGGAAAAGATGCCTAGTTGATACGACAGGGTCACAGAGCATTTTCTTGAAAAGGAACATAGGGCAGAATTTAAGTACAAGTCAATTGACAATTTTTTTTTTTTCAAATATCTAATTTTTTTTAAAGACCAGCAGCCGAAACTGGTTGAAAGGCATAGCTACGAAATTGTATACTTATTGTAACCTAAGACTAATTCAAAAACAAATTCTGTGGCCCCCCAGAAATTGTTGCAATAGGACATAAAGTAGCACTCCAAAATAAATAGAAAGGTCACACCAATTTATGTCAATAATGGAATTATACATGTAGGTTGTGTACCAAAAGATAGAAAGATATAGTGGGTACAAAAATGGCTATTGACAATATAATGTACAATATTTTGTACTCTTATGTACACTTTTTTTATTTCTGACAAATGCATATTGCACATTTTGATAGTTTGTCACCAAGTACACTAATTTGGAAACCATGAACCAATTATGTAATTCACATATCATGGCGAATAGAGATATAACTTAACACAATTTACATACAAATGTACTATATCTGAAGCGGTAATACAGAACATCTTACATTATTGATACAGTTTTCAATAGACACTCGACTACTCCAAATGCAAAGGTAATTAAAAGTAATCCTACATTTTTTTACAGTATCTGTAATCCGATTAAAATGTTTTGCCAGTAACGTAACTGATTACAGTTACAATTTTTTGGGAATCTGATTACTGTAATCCGTTACTCCCCAACCCTGAAAGACTGGGTAATGTAATGTCTGTGCACACTTGAAGCAGATGAGCGCAAGAATAAACGTAAAGTCTGCAAATGATATATATGAGCCCACTCTTCGCATTAGCTGAAGGACACTTGCTGGAGGCTTAGGGATGACGAAAGCATCCAAAGGTGTTTAGCATATGTCAATAACTGTAGATAACACAAGGGAAACATAACCTTGGTTGTCCAAAACCCAAAGAAACGTCTGAGTAATGGTTACTTAAGGTGCTGACGCTGATGGCTTTGTTCTCTGTGACCTGCCAAACCCTGAATTTTGCTGTGGCCGTGCAGAGGTATTCAGCATTCAAAACATTCTGTGTCTCCGGTATTTCAAATATGCTCTATTACAAAGTCTTGTACTCTTTAAACGTGTAACATAGTTTGCTCTCTCATTCTCCTAATTTTAATGTTATACCTCACTCCTTCCTCGCTAGCTCCATTTTAGGCTGTTCATCTCGTTCCCTCTGCTTATTTTTCCTCTCTCTTGCTCTCCATGGCAATACAGAAGCATTCTCATGACAATTGCTCCCTACAGAAATGTCACAACACAAGAAAATGCACAAATATACACTCGAGCTGCAGATACACATACATGCACATGCTGTATGAGTGAACACGGGGATACACAAAATGAAAATAGTACAAACACAGAGGGTAATGTACAAAGGAGGACTGTTTTTTATTATTTTTTACTGAACCTCCACTTGTTATTTGGACTAGCCCAAGGTTATAGAAAAACAACTAATCAAGTAGCAGATGTGACCTATCTGTGGGGTGCTGAGGTCACGGTTACAAAAATCTGCCTCACTGCTTCCATAGAAGATCAAGCAAAAGTGCAAACCCAGTTACTCAGCAACCTTGGAGAAGACATCCCTGCTGCTCTGACCACACCAGTCACTAACAGATTTCAACAACATCCGCTGCCTTCAAAACCAGACCAACAAAACACAGAATGGATACGCTGAGGTCTTTCAAGTCTGAAATGGCAATATGGATCCATGCAAAAAAACGAACACGGTATCTATGTTGATACACAGAACAATTACTAGGCTCAAGTTGGACATTTTTTACCTCAGTGCCACACAGGAGTTGGGCTACATAGGTTAAGACAAACTGGAAAAAACCAAGACATATTTGGAGGGATAATGCACCAAAGCTGGTACTGTAATCTGTAGTTAATTTACCACCCATAACTACCATCAGTTTACCTTTCCCACTGTGTTTTAACAGTCCATTTTTAGGGTTAAGGTTTGACATGAGGTTACTAATGCTTAAGGTTAGGCATGACGTTAACGGTTAAGGTTAGGTATGACGTTACTAACGGTTAAGGTTAGGCATGAGATTACTGAGGTTAAGGTTAAGATTAAGGTTAGGGTTAACATTACAAAAAACAGACAAATCCCTGTCTGCATCACTCTGCAATTGACAACAAAACACACACAGTGTCCCTCCCTCCCCTCTCTCCCCTCTCTCCCCTCTCT
>JACXGM010013583.1:0-22889 GCA_016801145.1 Umbra pygmaea | reverse complement strand
TGGGGTGGTGGTGACGTGGGTGGGCCGTGTCCGGCCTCGCTCTCCGGTGCTGTTGGTGGCGGTGTATGCACCTTTAGAAAAATTGGTTGCGATCCGCCATATAACCCCAAAGAAGAAGAAGAAGAAGAAGAAGGAGCCCTGATTTGTGCCACCTGTGGAGAACAGACACACTGAACAAAACAAACACACACAGAACAAGAACACAGAACAGGGCATATACATGTACTGTCATACTCATAGTTCAGGTCAGCAGGGGTCAGTACACAAGATGTCTCAGAATGCCAATAGCAAATTCTATGGATTAACAGAAGCCAGGCAGGTTTCAGTACACAAGATATCTCAGAAAACCAATATCAGTTTCCAGGGAGTAACAGAGGCCAGGTAGGTTTTGATACACAGACAGTTCCAATAGTACAATACCAGGTTCCAGGGAGATTCGGGTGGCAGACAAGATTTGATACACGGGCAGGCTTTGGGCAAAGGAACAGAAGGGCAGATCCAAAACGTGGACAAAATGCTAAAACCGGTAAGAATACTTCATATACAGATCAGAATATAGCGCTGAGTACGTCGATTGAAACGAACAATACCTCACAAGGGGCGGAACAAACAAACAGGACTATATACTGATAAGAAACAGGTGTTCTAAATTCAGGTGATTGGGATCTGGGCTTTAGGGATGCATTCATGGGATCCAGGGTGTAGGGAAATGCTGGTGTCTGGGGAAGGAAATCAGTGTTGTGGGGTGTGTTCATGGGGGATCAAGATATTGGGGATTGCTGGTGTCCATGGAGCAGGAAAACACAAGGGAATACATAAATAAGGGAAAACACTGGATACTAAGCAATAAATAACTCATGGGATGAAAACACAGGACAGGATGCAGGGTTACGTTACATGTACACTTATAATGGGGACATAACAAGCCTGTATCAATTGACACACAGGTGCACTTTGCATCACACACCACTACTGCAACGCAATCACATTGGAGTGTCTCAAAAATGCAAGCCGTTTTAGTTTTTATATGTACACCAGTACATATACCAGTATCAGTTTATTGGTTTACCAAATTCCCTTCAGAAATGTTAAAACTTGTAGACTACACAAGTGTCCTCTCTTTCACAGGCACACCCGTGCACACAAACACACACACACACTGTTGTTTCAATGATTAATGTTTTGTCAAACCAAATAGTTTATTCTAATGTTGAACAAACTTGTTGAAATGAGATGTAAACAGCACTGTCTATGACCTTTGGTTATACAAATGTGTTTGTAACATACATGTAGACACCACAACAAAATGTTAAACAATATTGTTGAAACAGTATAGGTATTTCCTGCAGTAAAATATCACTACTGTGTGCTTTCCTGTAGTAGTATTATAGCTTGTAGGAGAGTGCTACAGACTAAAAATACATTTCTGAACTGAGTGTTCTGAAATGAGAGCTTCTTCAAAGTCATCTTAAAAAACAGTTGTTGATATTCATATAGTGTGAAAACACCTGAAAACATATGCTTGGCAAAAGATTACAGATGGGAAATACCAGCCTTATTTTAAAATGTTCCTATAATTTCACTTTCACTCAAGATTAATCTTAAATGCCTCTGACATTAATAACAAATGATGCCAGTTATTGGCACTGAAGGCACTGAATTATAACAACACTATAAGAAAAAATACATCTGAACATACCTAACCGACTGTTACTATAGCCTGTTGCAATTAGTTTGATATATATCCACCATGTTATTGACAGGTTTTAACTACATGGGTATGGCTTCACAGTATACCTGTTTATAGTGTGGTGTCATCAATTCTGTTTTTAACACCAGTACAGAATCAATGCTTTTTCATTCCCCAGTGATTTATTTTGCATTGTCACATCCATGTTATATTGAACACAATTCCAACACAGTTGAACAAACACCTACAGTATGTTATCATTTTACTACTAGCATCATTTTCAGATTTTTGTTTTGCAACATAAGCGGTACTTCAGTGTCATTTTGTCTGCCCACATATTTGGCATAATATGTCAAACCAGAAAATAATCATGCATATTTTAACAGATGAGAAATCCTGTGTGTACTGTCAGTGCATTCCTCTGGGCCATGCATGATGAATTGAGTCTAATTAGGTGTGCACATTCCGTTGGGTGTGAGCAAAGTGCACAGCTGCTCTTAATATGTGGTTGAGACAACAAGTGAATTGGTACGCTAAATACTCCCACATAAAACAACACCATCTACTGAATTTGAGAAATGGTCCTACTTGGTCTAACAATATACAGTAATTGATTAAATGGGAGCATATTTTCACCAAGGCATATCTTTAGCTTTCTATCTTAATTGAGGCTAAATAGAGAAACATTGACTTTAAGAGTTAGAAAGTGAAATGTTATGTTTACATTTGGTTACCATGGATATTTTACGCCCTCATGGTTGCCAGGATTCATTGACTTCTGTAATACTATTACAAACATGAAAAATGCATGAATACTAACTGTATTTCCCTGGCTACCATGATTCTTCTCCATAATGAGTCTGAATTTGATATTCACCGTAATAAGATCTCAAACATGAATGCATTCATACTCTTCTAATTACTCCCAGAATCCAATGGCTGTTTAAAATGAAGTTGTCTTCTTCAAAGATGCATACAACACTGAATAATAAATTTAAAAAATGCAGTCTGTGACTTTTGCAAAAATATAGATTTTCTTATTTAAAAACAAAAAAAACCTGGGTGTATTCTGATGCTACCTGTCTATCACCTCATGTTAGCATTCCATAGACTCCCATTAATTTTAGGGTCACTTTGACAGAGAATAAATTTACATTTGAAGCATTTAAAGACCATATTTGTACAGAAACAGACAATGTATAAAGAACTCCATTACCTTGTGTCTCACGTTATGGCCCCGTAGCAGCCATTTTTGTGAAAATATGCTAACTGTTGTGTCATAACCACACAACTTACGGTACAGTCCAGGAGAAGCTAGCAGGCAAGTCCATGAAAAGCATCAGAACTAAATATTTTAGCAACGTTTTGATGGATTGGAAATACTTCCTACTCATGCTCTCTATCTCTTCAATAGGCAAGATTCGGAGTGATTCAGATTTCTCTTGGCACGGCTACGAGAAAAATTACAACTTTCAGAGACGTTGCTTATGTCACATCTACGTCATCACCCTCAGCTTGAGGCTGCGCAGTAAGCTTGGCTACCACCGAAAAAGTGCATCTAATTGACTTCACTTGCTCTCTATAAGAATGAATGGCATCTGTTCGTCCATTCATTTTACGGTCTATGTATGTTGCCCACCACTGGTCTAAAGCAAGTCCTTTCAACTTAAGTTGCATTTCTTGGAAATTACTATTATTTTATGGGCTATTTTTACATCATCAGTTGACAATCTTGTACAATAATACTGAATTGCAATGTTTATTTTTTCTTCAGACCAATTTATTTTCTTCATTCAAAAAAGGTGTTTATTTGCTGTCAACATATTGGGACAACTAGATGTTCCTGCAACTATGATAACACAAATAATCATATTTATTTCTCAGAGCAGTATAAAGAAAACATCAAAAAGACTGATAACAGTTTACCATCATGTTTTACCAACAAAAGAACAACTTGCCATCTTTAACTTGGCACATAATGTAATGTGATGCAGCCAAAATGCCACATCTACAGTCGTATGAAAAAGTTTAGGCACCAGTGACAATTTCCATGATTTTCATTTATAAATAATTGGGTGTTTAGATCAGCAATTTCATTTTGATCTATCAAATAACTGAAGGACACAATAATATTTTCTTGTGAAATGCGGTTAATTGGATTAACAGAAAATGTACAATATGCATCAAAACTAAATTAAACAGGTGCATACATTTGGGCACCCTTGTCATTTTGTTGATTTGAATACCTGTAACTACCTAGCACTTATTAATTGAAACACAATTGGTTTGGTGAGCTCATCAAGCCTTGAACTTCATAGTCAGGTGCATCCAATCATGAGAAAAGGTATTTAAGGTGACCAATTGCAAGTTGTTTTTCTGTTTGACTCTACCCTGAAGAGTGGCACCATGGGGGCCTCAAAACAACTCTCAAATGACCTGAAAACAAAGATTGTTCAACATTATGGTTTAGGGGAAGGCTACAAAAAGCTATCACAGAGATTTAAGCTGTCAGTGTCCACTGTGAGGAACATAGTGAGGAAATGGAAGACCACAGGCACAGTTCTTGTTAACGCCAAAATTGGCAGGCCAAGTAAAATATCAGAGAGGCAAAGGCGAAGGATGGTGAGAACAGTCAAAAACAGCCCATAGACCACCTCCAAAGACCTACGACATCATCTTGCCCCGGATGGTGTCACTTTGCATTGTTCAACAATTCAGCGCACTTTGCACAACGAGAAGCTGTATGGAAGAGAATCCTTTTCTGCACACACACCACACACAGAGTTGCTTGAGTTATGCAAACGCACATTTGGACAAGCCAGCTTCATTTTGGAAGAAGGTGCTGTGGACTAATGAAACAACAATGGAGTTATTTGGTCATAACAAGGGGCGTTATGCATGGCGGCAAAATAACACAGCATTCCAAGACAGACAATTGCTACACACGGTAAAATTTGGTGGAGGTTCCATCATGCTGTGGGGCTGTGTGGCCAGTGCCGGTACTGGGAATCTTGTTAAAGTTGAGGGTTGCATGGATTCCACTCAATATCAGCAGATACTTGAGAATAATGTAGAGGAATCAGTCACAAATTTGAAGTTATGCCAGGACTGGATATTTCAACAAAACAACAACCCAAAACCCTGCTCAAAATCTACTCTGGCATTTATGCAGAGGAACAAGTACAATGTTCTGGAATGGCCATCCCAGTCCCCAGACCTGAATATCATTAAAAATCTGTGGGGTGATTTGAAGCGGGCTGTCCAGGCTTGGCAACCATCAAACCTAACTGAACTGGAGATGTTTTGCCAGGAGGAATGGTACAAAATACCTTCATCCAAATATTTGCACCTGTCTAATTTCATTTTGATGCACATTGCACATTTTCTGTTCATCCAATAAACCACATTTCACTACTGAAATATTACTGTGTCCTTCAGTTATTTGATAGATCATAATGAAATTGCTGATCCAAACCCCCAATAATTTATAAATGAAAATCATGGAAATCAGGGGTGCCTAAACTTTTGCATACAACTGTATAACTTGGCACATAATGTAATGTGATGCAGCCAAATTGCCACATCTTTAACTTGGCACATAATGTAATGTGATGCAGCCAAAATGCCACATCTTTAACTTGGCACATAATGTAATGTGATGCAGCCAAAATGCCACATCTTTAACTTGGCACATAATGTAATGTGATGCAGCCAAAATACAACTACCTCGTCTTCTCTTTGGACAATTAAAAAAAGACTGACCACATCTGATATTCAGTCATCATCTACTCCATATACTATGGAATGTACAGCTGTCCGTAGGACAACCATGGAGGCTGGATAATTTAAGCCTAATCACACTTTTGCACTTCAAAAACACCAGGTTGGCCAGTGTCCTGGGACTGAGCCTGCCACAATGAGTCCTCCACGGCTGAAAACCTGTTCTACTGGTGTGCTGGTGGCTGATACAGACAACTAATGAATTGCCAGTAGTGCTGATGTGAGGTAGATCTGTTGTCCAAATGGAAGTTCACACTGTTCATCACCCAATGAAAATAACCCTGAATCAGCGTTTGAGAGATCTATCTAACTCTCTAACCAGGCTTACTAGGTGGCGCACTCTTCACATTGCATTTAGGTGGGTTTTTAGAGCAAGAACACAGGTGAGGGCGGCACTAATGGTGACTGCTTTGTCTCCCTGGGTAAGATCTGTGTCCTGGAGGAATGGATCTAAAACCTCTACAAGCTCCTTCAGCTGGCTCCATTCTCTTGAAGTGAAACAGCACTTTGTGTCCTTGAGCTTCAAGTAGAGAGTTGAGGGATTGTTGGTGGAGGCTGGTGACAGACTTCACTAATCGAAGAGTTGAATTCCATCTTTGTTGCTGCAGCAGAAGGAATGCTCCTGTTGGCCCCAAAATGATCCCCGAACGCCTCCAAACTGCAAAACCTTATGACTTTAGATATTTGACTGGTGATTGTATTTGTCTCCTTCAGTCCATCTCGTACTACTAGTTGAAGAGTATGTGCAAAGCACTGCAGGTGTTGTTGATGGCTGCTTTCCATTTTCCATACAGTGGGCTCCTCCAAGTCCTCACCCTCATTTGCTGTTGATGCAGGGAAACGCTGTAAATGCTCTCTTCATATTTGCAGCGTTGCAATATAATCCAGAGGTGGACATTTCCTTGAGTAAAAGTACTTTTCTGAGTAACTCTGGGTTCACAAGTTTTGGGAAGTCCCTACTTAAGACTAAATTGATCAGGTAAAGGGAGTTATCTTAACAGTAACCTATAAAACAATTAGCTAGAGTAAAGAAAAAATCAAACATGGTCACCGATTGAAGGAAGGAAAACTCCTTTTACCTGATTACTTTGGTCTTAAGTAGGGACTTCCCAAAACTTGTGAACTCACAGAAAAGTACTTTTACTCAGTACTATGTCCAGCTCATATATAATCTCATTTCTGCTTAATGTTATAATTGTCACAGACACAGTCATACAGACTTGTTCAAATTTCTCATGAATCCACTCTCCTGTGTGGGAGCCTGTGAATTGTTCACAGCTCAGAAGAATTGACTTTAGAGATGGACCATTACCTCCTGACTCCGTGTAGTGAGTTGTGACATTCAGAAACCCCCTCAATAGTCCTATCAGACCAGATATCAGTGTACACTGTGGTAAACCAAGGTTTGTAGCAATATTTTTTTATATCATTGGCTTCCTCCATGGTGGCCTTCCAAGAACTCCAGCCTTGTTTAGTTTATCGTAGACTCATCAACAGAGATCTGGCCAATCTGGCACCCTAGACGAGATCTTAAATATCTGTCTAATGCTGGGTACACACCACATTTTCCCCATTCTGACAATCCTAGGTATGTCCCGATTATCTTGATGGTTCTACAGATTATCCTATCAGAGTATCCCTTGGTATGAGGTGTGTTAAGTGTGACCGAACCTGCTCGGAAGAATGTTGGAGCCACCCCGATTCGTAAATATTCAACATGTTGAATATTTACAATCAGAAATCCTGATGTGTGGGGGTAACCCCGAGGACAAATTTGTGCACGATCTGGAAATTATCATGTGAAACGAAACAATATCCAATCAGAAAGCAACCTGAGGGAAGACGGAAGTATAAACAGTCATGGCACATCTTAAAGTTACATTGATTTGGACAGCAGAGATGGAGGATCAGTTTGTCGATTTATGGCGACAGAACAAATGTTTATACAACGTGTTGTGTAAAACCTACCATAATAGACTGGACAAGGAGAAGAGTTTGTCATGCTTATTCTGAAGTCTCGAGAGATGTTGCGTGCTCACAGTTGAAAATCTGTTTGTGTGGTCTGCTGTCTTTGTCACATCATGGCACACCACACACTATAGGAGCAAAATGGTTTAATCTAGGATTTTCTGTCCTCATGTTTGCGGTCTCTCACAATTTGAAAATCTTATAAGATTTAAAAAAAACTTTTAGTGTGTACCCAGCATAAAGGACAGGAGACGGTGATTAAAACGCAAACTGCTTTGAAGTATATAATTCTGATGCCAATTATTCAGGAAATGTCAACAAAATACTTTTTCCTAATTTCCACCCCAGGAACTTCTTTAGCTGACACTGATTCTTCTTACCTTCAATGAGCATTCTGTGCTGTGCTGTGCTCTGCATTCATCTTTGATGTAGTAATGGAGAGTAGCAACAGTGCTGAGCCTTCTGAATTTTTAAACAATTTGACTTATTCTGTGCTGATGAACATCAAGGCTTTTAAAAACACTTCCGTAAACCCAAAGATTCCGAATCTTACATCTTCTGAGATTCCTTTTGTTCGCGGCATGGTTCACGTCAGGCAATGATTCTTGTGAAAAGAAAACAAAAGATTTTTATGGGGCAGAGCAGCTCTAATCAACACATCCAATCTCATCTCATTGCTTGTACACCAGGTTAGCCAATTAGCTTCTGGAGAAGTCATTAGCTAGGGGTTCACATATTTATTCCACCCCCGCCCCCTGTGAATGTTTAAATAATAAACTGGACTGGTCAATACACTCATTCAAGGTAGGTAAGAAGGCACTGCAGCGGCAGTTAACCCTCAGGAGGCTGAAGAAATTTGGCCTGTCCCCAATGAGCTCTCACAGTGTTCTACAGGGGTACTATTGAGAGTATACTGACAGAACGCATCACTGTCTGGTACTGGAATGCTAAAGTGTCTGATGGTATGGCTCTGTGACGGGTTTGACGCTCAACTGAAAGTGTCATTGAGTCCTCACAAACCCCTGAAGGCCCTAAAACACCAGGTGCCAAAGGAAAAAGCAAAGAAGATCATTACTGATGCCAGCCATACAAGCCACAGTCTGTTCCAGACCCTAAGGTCCAGAGCATCCTGTCCAAAACACTTAGATTGTACAACAGCTTTTCCCCACAGTCCATCAGGCTGCTAAATGGTACACTACACGACAGCTCAAATGGTCATAAGGACGCTTCACAGGTATTACGATCACCACAAGTATCGTGCTGTTCTGTGGTTGTCGGCGACCGTTTCTATGGATACTGTAGATGGATACTGTAGTATGCTGTAATTGTTGCTAGTCACCAATTGCATTCACTCTGGCAATATAGTAAGTGGCCCTGATCACAAGGTCATTCTACATTCTTTATTCCACTGCTTATCGATGCAAATAGTGTAATTGTTAAATGTTCATACATACATAATCTTAAATAGACATTGTAGATATATTCTAACGCACCTTGATTGGCAAGTAGAATAATACCTAATATATGTACCTAATATATACCTAATCTCTAGTCCCCTTCTTATATAATACTATTATTGATAGGGATTGTGTCTATTTTTCTTTCTTTTTGCACATCCTTTTTGTTTTTATTAGTATTATTGTTGCATTTTGGGAGTTGGAACTGGGGCAAAAGATTTTCACTGTACATGCAGTAACAGTGATGTGGTCTTCTGTACATGTGAAAGATAAACTTGAAACTTGAAATAATGTTTTCAATATAGGCAAAAATACATTGACTTGTGTTTTATTAGTTTAGGCAGACTTTGTTTGTCTATTGGGACTCAATTGAAGATCAGATCAAATTTTATGAACAATTTAGGCTGATGTCCAGGTAATTCCAAATGGTTCACATATGTTATTTGCCACTCTATATACCCTAGGTCTTATGCCCCTTTTTCGACTGACCACATCTTTAGCACAGCACTCTGCGTCGTTACGGTCTATCAGGTTGTGTTTTCATGGTTGAGTTTTGTGAATGGGTCTGGCTTAATTCATGGGAAAAGGGCTGGAAGTGTTTTTAAAGCAGCAAATAGGGGGTGTAGAATATCGCTGGTGAGAAGGCTACTTCCTCTTTCAAAAATGCACTTCTAAAGCTATAAAACCTATTTCTTGATATTAAAAAAATATTTTAAAAGCTATTCATATAAGATAATGCTTCAGTACACTATCTAGTGTTTTGTTATACACAAAAGCAACGTCTAAAATTCATGACAGTTATCAAAGTTCCTGCCGCAATTCCTGCTGAAATGGGAAAGTAAGAAATTAAATGATCCAAATCCTTGTGCTCTCTACAACTTTTATGTAATGAGGGTATAAATGCATAAAGGTTTTTTTGTCAGAATCTTCAAGGAATTGCATCAATTCAAGTAAAGACACGAACATTGGCTGTCCCAGACAGTAATATAGGCTACCTTTTTTTCCTTCGAGCTAAACCGGTACGGAGCACTACCCAGCGGGAAGTTTGTAGGTGGGGACACCCTCTATACTGTTATGGGTGCGGACTGGCCCGGCGCGGCACTGTAGTGGAAAATAAGCATTAGACACCTAGACCTGGAAAATACAACAATATTTAGGAGCAGTTATTGGTTTCATAACAATTGCTTTTTAACAGGAGTACCCTGATGTTTCTAAGACTTGTGCTCAATGCAACATTCATAACATTGTTGTTGACACTTGTTTTGACAGATACCCAGCCTAAAACCCACAAGAGGAAGCAATCAAAAAGTGATGCACAGTGGCTAGGAAAAACTCCCTAGTAGGTGGAACCTAGGAAGAAACCTAGAGAGAGGCAAGACTCAAGGGGGTGGCCAGTCCTCTTCTGGATGTACTGGGTGAGGGATCTGAAGGTACACAGCCCATTGTATTAAGGTCACATTGTTTATCAGTGTTCATTTAGTGTCAATAAATGGAGGTAGGAGTGGGTGGGCTGACCACAGTCTTTGTGTATCATGAACACAGTTCGGTAATCTTGAGCATGAGATGTAAAGCTGGAGATGTAGAGCTGGAGTCACCAGGTGAAAACGTGATCACCGACATCAGTGATGTGGGCAGCAGCACAGCGGGGTGGGCACAGGATGGAGATGGGAAGGAGTCATCAGACCACATGGTCCTGAAGCATGTTCCAAGGGTTTGGGTCCTCCTAGGATCACATGACATTGGAAACATTAGAGTAGGGGTACCTTAGGTCTAGTACCTCGGTACAACTCTGATCCCAAATTATATATAACCTCGTCACCTGTCATATACCAATAAAACTTAAGTGTGGACTGAGAAAGGACAGAATGACCCTAGTCCCCCGGCACATAAACTATTGGCACATAACATCTGGGGACTGAGATGGGGGAAGAACCACTGATGCTGGAGAAAGACATAACACCATCATACAAGCACGTTCAATAGAAAAGGGAGCAGACTGTACTGAGAAGTACACAGCAGAAAAGCAGGTTTTGAATGGAAGGTCAGTGATTTTATTTTAAAAAGGGTGTGCAAGGAAATGTTTTAACAAACTTTTTTTGGGGATTAAATATTCCGTTTAAACTGTATCATACAGCACAGCCTCCACTAATGAAGTACTAGTTATTTTGATTGTGTCCTTCAGGCTAGTGCGCCACACTACTGAAGAACATGATAATGATTTTCTCTTTTCAATTAGGCTGCTTGCTTCTCTAAACAGAGCCCATCTTTGTGTTCCAGAATTAATTAAGGCCAATATGAGCTGTCGGCCTGTTGGGGTGAGACAGCAAGGATCTCTAGGTACTGATATTGGATTGGAATCAAGTGAGTGGGAACACAATTACCAACACAGTGTGCTAGCAGCAGTGTTTCACCTATTTGAGACTGAGACAACAGTCTCAGTATATATATCAGGGACGCTATATATATAGGGTCTGCTGGGGGGTGGCCCTGTATAGAAAAAACATTTATTTAAATGGTTTCTATCTGGGGGCCCCCCTGCAGGCCCCTATATATTTTTGTATATAATGTCTGACGTAGTGGGCTAAGTTGCAGCCTTGCAGGAAAATTGTGTCTCGAAATTATTATTTAGATTCCAAAAAAGCAGTGTTGTCTGGTACAACATTCTTTAAAGATCAACACTACTAGCAAGCTTTTGCAGTCTAATAACATGAAGCTGGATTTTGCAGTCCATCTCATAGACAAAACTAAAGAGCATCTGATCCACTTCATTGCCACTGGATTCACTGCTGCACAGATATCAGCAAAAGAGCTCTAGAGGATGTTTCCACAACCTGATTAGGGTCCACCTGTGGTAAATTCAATTGATTGGACATGATTTGGAAAGGCACACACCTGTCTATATAAGGTCCCACAGTTAACAGTGCCTGTCAGAGCACAAACCAAGCCATGAAGTCCAAGGAATTATCTGTAGACCTCTGAGAATGGCCATAGTCACGGAGGTGACCAAGAACCTGATGGTCACTCTGAAAGAGCTCCAACGCTTCTCTGTGGAAAAAGGAGAATAATCACAAAGAACACCCATTTCTGCAGCACTCTACCAATCAGGCCTGTATGGTACAGTGGCCAGTCAGAAGTCACTGCTCAGCAAAAGGCACGAGAGCCTGCCTGGAGTTTGCCAAAATTCTCTGGTTTGATGAAAGAAAGATTGACTTGAATGGCAAGCAGCATGTCTGGAGGAGACCAGGCACCGCTCATCACCTGGCCAATACCATTCCTACAGTGAAGCATGGTGGTGGCAGCATCATGCTGTGGGCATGTTTTTCAGTGACATGAACTCGGAGACTAGTCGAAATTGAGGGAAAGATAATTGCAGTACAGAGACGCCCTTGCAGAAAACTTGCTCCAGAGTGCTCTGGACCTCCGACTGGGGCGAAGGTTCATCTTGCAACAGGACAATGACCCTAAGCACACAGCCAAGATAACAAAGGAGTGGCTACAGGACAACTCTGTGAATGTCCTTGAGTGGCCCAGCCAGAGCCCAGACTTGAACCTGATTGAACATCTCTGGAGAGATCTGAAAATGGCTGTGCACCGATGCTCCCCATCCAACCTGATGGAGCTTGAGATGTCCTGCAAAGAATAATGGGAGAAACTGCCCAAAAATAGTCCCAAGCTAAAATTGATGGCACAAAAAACGTTTGAGTCTACTGGCAGTCATTATTCTCAACAATCAGCTAGGCAAACAACTCTTTTAGATGGTTCTAAATAACAGTATTCCTATAGTTCACATGTTGCTCCTAATGTGTGTGTGGCTAAAGGGAGAGGGGTTATTTTATTGTCCTACATTTTAATTTATTTAACTAGAATTGTTATAATTTACAAAAAGATGGGCTAAGTCGTTGTATTGAAGGACAGTCTAAATAAAGTGTGTGTGTGTGTGTGTGTGTGTGTGTGGGTTGGTTGGTTGGGAGGGATTAGTCAATCAAATTGTGTCTCATATTTGAAACGAAAAAATTAGGCGACATTTACAAACCGATATTCTCAATTCCACTCGACAAAAGTGAGACAAAAAAAAATTCATATGGTTTGTATGTGACATGTCTCCAGACCACAGTCTTACATGTTTGTGGGTGTGTCATTCAAGACATCTTGACCAGCCCATTAACTTAGGCTACATGTGAAGAATTCCCCCGCAATACACATTTCTCCTTGGCTGTTTGCAAAGCCCCAGATGGGATCTTTTGAATTCTTCTCGTGCGCTACCTCCGGACGTCACCTGGAATTCGAGAAAGACCCACAAGTTTACACATTACAGTTGTGTCTTGTCCCAAGCTCGGCTCCAGCGGATTCGAAAATGTTACTGAAATCTATCGTAGTGTGAAAAGCTTCTTAGTCATTTTCCATTTACATGTTTATTACACTAAGTAATCCCAGCTGAAATGGTTTCATGCTCCAAAAATTATTACAAATATTTTTACAGTTTCACTTTCTTTTTTTTCTAACATTCTCTAACATTCGGACCCTGTTTAACATTATTTATTCAAAACAGTTCTCAAAATCTACAGAAGTTGTGGTATCGCTTGATGCTGAAAAAGCATTTGACAGAATAGAATGGGAATATTTATTTGCTGCTCTTAAAAAGTTTGGTTTTGGTCATAAATTTATTGCTTGGATCAGGCTACTGTATTCATCCCCACAGGCCAGTGTCTGTAATGATAAATATTCTGACTACTTCACCCTAGAATGCGGGATAAGACAGGGCTGCCCTCTTTCTCCCCTACTCTTCGCCATTGCTATTGAGCCCCTTTCGTGGCCTTGCGTGACTCACCCTCCTTCCAGGGTGTTTTACGGGAGGGAATTGAACACAAGCTGTCTTTATATGCTGATGACTTGCTCTTATATGTACATAATCCAACATCTTCTTTTCCAACTATTCTTTTAATTCTGGAGAATTTCAGTTCTTTTTCCGGCTATAAGCTAAATCTTCAAAAAAGCGAGTGTTTCCCAATCAATCCGGCCGCACTACTGCTTCAGCAGACAGATCTGCCCTTTCAACTCAATCAGTCGGGTTTCAAATATCTAGGAGTGAATGTCACTCGCTCAATGCCGGCTCTCCTTTCAGCTAACTTTTCCCCCCTTCTCGTTCAGATGAAGGCGGATTTTAAGAGGTGGGGTAACCTCCCTCTCTCTCTCACAGGGAGGATAAATGCTGTTAAAATGAATAGCTTGCCCAAATTCATGTATATTTTCCGATCTATTCCTTTGTTCTTACCCATGTCTTTTTTAGAGCAATTAACCAGGCGGTCTCCTCTTTCATTTGGGATGGAAAAACACCAAGAATAAGCAGGTTTTTACTTCAACGATGTAAATTCAGTGGTGGGCTCGCACTACCACTACTGCTCGCACTATGGGGCGGCAGTGGCTCAGTGGGTCAAGTAGGTTGTCCAGCAATCGGAAGGTTGGTGGTTCGATCCCCGGGTCCTCCGTCGGTGTATGAATGTGTGAATGAATGGGTGAGTGAGGCAATGTAAAGCGCTTTGGTGCCCATTGTTGGTCAAAAAAGTGCTATATAAATGCATTCCATTTACCATTTACCTAATTTTCTATATTACTATTGGGCTGCCAACTTCCAGAAACAGCTATTCTGGTTGCACTCCCCCGATACGTCATGGTGCCTGCTAGAAGGTCTCTCCTGCGTCTCCTCCTCTCTCCCTGCTTTATTATGCTCCGCTCTTCCTACATCTCCCTCACGTTACTCAGACAACCCTGTAGTACTATCCACGCTTAAAATTTGGTACCTATTTCGGTGCCACTTTAAGTTCTCCTCTACATCCATTTTGGGCCCTATTAATAATAACCATTTATTTACTCCATCTGTGGTCGACAGTGCTTTTCCTCTCTGGGATAAAAATGGCATTAAAACTTTCAAGGATCTTTTTCGAGTTTTCCTAACCTGGCGATCAAACACGCCTTGCCCCCATCTAATTTCTTCCGATATCTGCAGATGAGACATTTTGTCTCCTCTAAGTTTGCCAGCTTCGCTTTATTACCCCCATCCAGCCCTGGAATGAGTTATTACATTTTTTACCTCAACAGAAATCAGTAATTTCACAAATGTATTCTTGGATTATGTCCTGCGATAAGCACTCCACTAATATACCCAAAACTGCATGGGAGCAAGAAATGGGTCTTGAATTTTCGAAAGATTTCTGGGATGGAGTGATTGACAGAACAAGTTCCACCTCATCTTGTGCCCGACTTGGACTTATTCAGTTCAAGGTGACCAACAGAGTTCATCACTCTAAGTCCAGACTGTCCAAAATGTATCCCACAGTGATAAATGTGTGTAACAGATGTCATTCCTCCCCATGCAACCTCTACCATATGTTTTTTACCTGCTCGAAATTGAGCTATTACTGGACCTTTGTATTCCATACCCTTTCAGAAGCACTCAAAATCAACCTAACCCCATGCCCCCTGATTGCGGTGTTTGGAGTCCCAGGAGACTCCCTCTTGTTGAATTCCAAAAATGCTGATATCATTGCCTTTACTACACTATTGGCACGACGCAGGATTTTGCTGCAGTGGAAGTCCTCTCAGACACCCTTAGCTTCTCAGTGGCTATGTGATGTCATGTAATTTTTTAAACTTGAGAAAATTAAGTATTCCATGAGGGGATCACAATCTAAATTTCTAGAAAGATGGCAGACATTTATTTCCTATTTTAATAGCTTGCAGAGGCTCCCTTCTGACCTGAGTCAGATCATATGAAGCTCCTAGTCCACCAAGTGTATTTTCCTCCTGTTTTTGTTTTTGTATCTGTATTTATGTCAGTGTGTTGTTCTGTCTAGGTGTTCTGCGTAGGGTGGGCGGGTGGGGGTGGTGGGTTGGTGGGTGGGGATGGTTAGCTGGGGAGGGTGGTATGGGGGATGGGGTTTATGTTGGGGGGGGTTAAAATTGTAAAAATGTATTGATGTATTTGCAGAAACAGTACCTTTACTGTTGTTTTTTTTGCCTCTCAATCTTTATAAATAAATTTATTAAAAAAAAAACAGTTTCACATTTTAAGTGTACTACAATAAGCATACAATTGTGAGGATTGTTTCATTGTTTCATTTTTGGGATTTATCATTATATATATATATATATATATATATATATATATATATATATATATATAGAACAGGCCCTGTTAATAGGGAACATTCTAAAAAGCTACCCAATCTGGATCTCAGAAAGCATGTCAATTTGGAAAACACTTACAGCATCTAATGTCGTTTCCTCTTCATGCAAATGTGAAGAAATTCAACATAAAAAATTCAACGAATGGTCCATTATATTTAAAACATTATAGTAATGTCATTTAAATAGTGGTTTCTGTTCAGTAATAAAGTAGCCTCTACCTGTAATTACTTATGTGTTTATGTGCATGTGACAGTAAACTTGAGACGATGTCAAAAGTTTTGAAAAGAGGATTGATTTACTTGTATATCAATGTTTCTTATAGAGTTTAGACTCTAACCACTGTTGCAAGTTTTTAGCAAATTTGGTTCCATTATTGTTTGACGCAGAAAAATAACCAAATCCTTCCTATGTGATTTTCATTTAGAAGATTTCTTCCCAAGTAGTTTACCTATACATTTTGCATATATGAAAGACAAGATTAAGATATTTTTTGTCATACTATATCTTGCAGCAATGAATTGTCTTCTGGACACGTGATCATCCAGAAAAAAAAGAAAATAAATGTTTTGCTGGTTATTGTGTACAGTTGTGGTCAAAAGTTCTGAGAATGGACACAAGTGTCATAAGTTACTAACATGTCAGTAGTTACTAATATGTACAGGAGGATAATTACAAGCAGTCCATAATTGTCAAAGGCTTTTATTGACAATTACATTAAGTTTATGCATAGAGTCAATATTTGTAGTGTTGACCCTTCTTTTTGAAGAACTCTGCAATCCACCCTGGCATGCTGTCAATTAACTTCTGGGCCACATCCTGACTGATGGCAGCACATTCTTGCATGATCAATGCTTGGAGTTTGTCAGAATTTGTTTTGTTTTTTTTGACCACCCGCCTCTTGAGGATCGACCACAAGTACTCAATGGGATTAAGGTCTGTAGATTTTCCTGGCCATGGACCCAAAATTTAGATGTTTTGTTCCCCAAGCCACTTAGTTATCACTTTTACCTAATGACAAGGTGCTCCATCATGCTGGAAAGGCATTGGTCATCACAAAACTGTTCTTGGATGGTTGGGAGAAGTTGCTATCAGAGGATGTGTTGGTACCATTCTTCATTCATGGCTGTGTTATTAGGCAGTATTGTGAGTGAGCTCACTCCCTTGGCTGAGAAGCAACCCCACACAAACACATGAATGGTCTCAGGATGCTTCACTGTTGGCATAATACAGCACTGATGGTAGCGCTCACCTTGTCTTCTCCAGACAATGTGTTTTCCGGATGCCCCAAACAATCAGAAAGGGGATTCATCAGAGAAAATGACTTTACCCCAGTCTACAGCAGTCTACTCCCTGTACCTTCTGCAGAATATCAGTCTGTCCCTGATGTTCTTCCTGGAGAAAAGTGGCTTCTTTGCTGCCCTTCTAGTATGTAAATTGCCATCATCAACACTGAGGCAGCAGACGTTGTGAAAATTAGTATTTGTGTATCATTCTCAAAACGTTTGACCACGACTGTGTGGAAAATATGACTAAGAAAACAATCTTCTTGCCAGAAACGGCCGTTAAGAAATTGAGGTTCATTTGCTTGCTTTAATAAAGCAAAACAGATTTATGTTTCATACGGTCAGCTTTTGAAATCAATATAGCCACCTTTCCTTCGTTGGTCAAATGGACTAGCTCCTAGAATACCCAGCTGCCAACATGACATGCGGTGGTCTGCAACGAATGCTGATTTTAACCTTGAGCATTCAGGGTGTCATAAAGCCAATTTCTGCATAAGGTGCTGGTACTAAAGCACTAAAATACTGAGCTCCCCCCACTACCACTCTAGTTAAATAACAACTCCTTTTGTCCAAGAACAGCGGCTCAAGACTGCCATCTTCAGTTGAGGCTGTGCATGTGCACGTTCGGATTCAACACTAGATAGCTGGATTTTCAGTAGTTCAGTGCTACAGTATTTGACATTTAATATCATAAAGCTATTAACACAATGAATACAAGTGATGCAATGTTCAGGTTTATTACATGTATTTATTGTCCCAAGTACCTTTAAATTATAACCGCACAACGCAGCACAAAGAAACAGGTCCAGGGTACTGAATATTCTAACTGAATTGCTGGTAGATGACAGGTAAAATTGTACATATTTACATAGAAAAAGACGTATCCAAAGTGAGATGTGACATCCAAAACAGTTGAACCGCACATGCTGTAGAACATCCTCAATACAAATGTAAAGCTAGGCTCTAGTAACAATTGAGATTCACGTAGCGGGTGTCGTGACAGGATGTAAATAAAGGCACTCTGTGATGTTTGTTATTTACATTTCATTGTTCTTAAGTGGGGGGGGGCTTTCACAGTAAGAATTGTTAGACATGCTGTGTCCTCTGCTAATTATAACAGAGAGCCAAACTATACATTGTATTGTGTCAGATGATGGTCGAGTACCAATTTTGTCAAAGATAATGGACTGAATACCTTTTGTTATAAAAACATAACAAAATATGGCAATAGATATGTTTACTTTACAGTTGTTTTTAAATATCTAAATAAATACAAAAAAATCTCAGAAAAGGAGATGTTTCTTGTGTGGTGTTCGTACAGCACAACACCCACCAATACAGCACTTTGATTAAAAGGTCCTTCAGGTCTCAATGTCCTAATCAAAAACACAACGGTTAGCACATTCCACTGACCCCAGCACAATTCCCTAGAACTTTCCGTGAAAAATTATTTCACTCTTTAACACACAAATTTGGATAATCAATATTATAAAAGCATAGTCATTACAAAATGAGGGAGTGCACGCTTGCACTAGGGTAAAATAAAGATGACAAACCTGTATCTACTAACTTGTTCGGTTGTCTTTGGTGTGTTGTGACCTATCGAAGATCATTCCATGCTAAGTTATTTCTATAGACAATTCATTTTGCCAGGCACCAACTGTAGCTATATTAAGCTATGAAAGGCTACAAGTCATTATTCAGCTGTGTTTCTGATACATTAATTAGATGTAAACGTGCTCATGTCTTCTCATACACCAGTGGCTTTCAGTAAACAAAATTGAACCAATGGGGTCAGGAGTCATTCTGCAGCGAATAGAATATAATCGAACTCCGCAGTTTCCAGATATGTCTATGGAAATAGTATTTTAATTGCCTACAAAAGTTAAGAAATGAGCATAGTGGGTCTCGTTGTCTTCAGCTACAGGTATCATTTCAGTCCTGTGCACACATACACTACAGAGAGCGTTAAGAGCTATGAGTATGGAACATTGCTATTGCTAAAGAGTCCCTTTCCTAAATGAAAAAACACAAATCATGAAGGCAAAATCAGCTAAGGCAGTGTTTCCAGGCCCTGCTGCACCAAATGGGTGGACAATAGTTCTCTTGCTCTTGTACTCATACACAAACAAACTAAAGGCCTTTTTACATTCCAAGAGATACTGATAGATGCCGATAGCTTCTCCAGATCGCAATAGCGCGTTTGTGGGTGTGCCATTCAAGACGTCTTGAGCTGTGTGTGCTCAGAAACCAGCCCAGCCCCGTGACTTACAGTGAAGAATTCCCCAGCAAAACCAATTTCTCCTGGGCTATTAGCAAAGCCCCAGGTGGGCTCTCTCGCGCGCTACCTCGGAGGTCGCATGGAATCTGAGAGACATGCAAGTTTACACACTACAATTATGTCACGTCCCGACGTCGGCTTGAGCGGATTTGGAAAATGTTGCTGAATGCTATCTGTATCTACCGTAGTGTAAAAAGCCTCTATAACTCCTCATTAATCTTATTTTCTTTATCTAGTGTACATGGGCAAATATCAAACTACTGCCATCTGTTGCACCAGAAACAGGACACACTGAATTGATATATTTTTGTTATGTTTCATTTACACTGATGAAAAACAGTGAGAAGTGCAGCAAAACCCACTTAATGTTGTAGGACCGGCAATGTTGAGTGTTTACAGTTTAAAAGCACTTGGTAGAACAACGGTCTGTGTAAGTTCCCATAGGGGCTGTACAATACAAAAAAGAAATCAGCCCTATCAAAACACTTAGAACTATTCAAATTTAAACAGCGCATTTGATTTAATAGGATTAAAATGACAGCTTTTTTAAATATTTAAATAGATAATATAAATCTTTATCGTTATGGTTTAAACAGACAATCTGTACACGTGTGGTACCAATACATAAAAAAATTACAAGCGTGGTTACATTAGAAATGATACCTTCTGATACGTCATATCAAAAATAATATGCAGCTTTAGTTAGCAGATTCGTAGTACTTTTTTCTAGTCAAATTTTAACAATGCTACATTACATTACATTACACCCAGAAAGACACTGAAGGACAGAATATCTTTCCTTTTAGAAGCCCAATGCTTTTCTACTCTGTCTGCACCATGCAGTGGCACCGAACACATAGGGAACACAAAAAGCCTTGTAATCATTAGTCTCTCCCACAGTGACCACAATGAATTCTTTTTTCTTCTTCCTGTCATCCATTCCCTCCTGCAGCTCAACTTACGCTGTACCTTTTTCCCCTGCCACTCCTTTCGCCAATCAAACACTTTCCCTCAGGCGAACAGCACCTCCGTCCGTCCGTCCATCCATCACGCCAACGCAGGCCGACGTTTTGAAGAAACCAACTCCTGCTCCAGTTCAATCAATCTTCTCCACTTTCCCAATGATCTTCTCCTCAAAAATTGGCAGGATCGCATCATCTTCGCGTACCTCTTCAAAGACCACCCCACAGTCAAACTCATCGCTTACTTTCTTGAAATAATACCTAGAGTCATTTGGATTGAGAACAGATTAAAAGTCAGTTGACTCTGTCCACCAAATGTATAAAACGTGAAAGTTTTAATTTGGAATGTGGTTCAGCATTTTACATATTGCTAAAATCGCACAGATTTGAAAACATTTGAGTAGAATACGATGCTTCATAAAATCCTTCACCTGTAACTTCCTCTCTTAGTCAGAAGCTCCTTGAACTGGCCGAGCGTGACGACGCGACCTTTGACCGACGTCCTGTATGGGATTGGTTCCCCGCAGAAGTAGTAAGCCACGATAATGTTCTCACATGCAGGCTTCTTCGTGGCTTTATGTCTGCAAATGAACACAAGCAAGAGGTTTAATAAACAGACATTCAGCTCGTGTGTCAGAACTTTCAAAAACCTCAGCTGTAACTGTAATCCCAAATCACTTGAATTTTTAAGTTTTATTTAAAGCCGTTAAACAATTATCCTGAGGCAATGGCAGGTGCCTGCAGCGTACATTCAGGTGGCTGAGCATACTTAATGAGGGGGACAGGGAATGGCAAACAACAGAGGAAAAAAAATGCTAAATGTCTTTGAGACAGTGTTAATGAGTTGTGATTTTCCTGCCTGATGTTTTATAGGCCAGTTGTAATATGCGACTACGCAGAATTCTGATTACACTAAATTGCTATGAAATTTGCTCCCTGCAATATAGGTACAAGAAACTTATTAATTATCCAGTTTGTTGTTTAGGTAATGGCGTTGGTGCACAGGAGTGTTGAACAGGTGTTATGGATAAAGGCAACCACCAGGGGGCCAGCTCCTACAGTGAGTACAGTATGGTGTTCTAGATCAGTTTCCAAACCCTCTGCTCGGGGACCCCCAGAGGGGCCTTGTTTGTTTTAACCCTGAAATGGCACACCTGATTCAATTAGTCAAAGGCTTAATGTGTAGTTGACTAATTAAACCAGTGTCATTTCAGGGTGAAAACAAAAATATGGCCTGTCTGGGGCACCCCAAGGAGAGGGTTGGGAACCACTGTTCTAGATGCTTGCAAAGTATCCAGGCCTGAGGGATTTGATGGTGTGAGGAGGCTCTGGCAGCTGAGCCTGGAGAGCAAAGCTTTCATCTGCCCCTTACTGGAGCTCTCCTGTCCGCCTACATCACTAAACTGGCCAGCTGAGGAAGAGGCCTGGTGACATCAAACACACGGCTGCTTTACACAGAAACATCAAAGCTGTGCTCTGGCTGTGCTCTGTGGTCTCACCCCACACAACCTACTGTACAGCTCTCCCTGGCTGTTACCTCCTGCTGCCTCCCTCCCTCAGAAGGGAAAAGAGTTTAGAATGGCTGGTCTCCCAGGTGACCTTGGGGTGCCTTTGTAGCAACAAGCTGACTACCACACTCTCGGTTTTAACTGTCACAGTGCTGGTACAGCTGACTGGATGGGAAGAGGGAGACTCCGTAATCACAGGGTTCATTAACACCCACACAGGTAAAAAATATATTTATCATTTTTTTGGGGGGTGAATTTTGAATTTCTAGAAGAAAAAAAGAGGCAAACATTTGATGTTGGCGCGTCAGATTGTTCACAGATTGTTAGGGAGTCAGACTTGTAGTCAAAAGGTTGCCGGTTCGAGTCCTGACTGATTGTGTTTGTGCGAGGCACTTTACCCTAAGTTGCTCCAGGGGGATGTCCCTGTACTTACTGTACGTCGCTCTGGATAAGAGTGTCCGCTAAATGACTAAAACGTACTTCTTACAAATTCTTTTATGAATACATTATATTTTATGCGTGCAATTTGTAGAATTTCATGAACTACCTTCTCTTTCAGTGAACGGACACCCAAAGCTGTATAACGTTTTTCATGATATAAAAAAAATCTGGAAAAGCTGTTTAAATGAGACAATGATTTCCTACACTATGCATATATAGGCATATTTTGCCTATATGGATGGGGTTTGGGTGCTGAGGTGACCTATGGATGGGGTTTGGGTGCTGAGGTGACCTATGGATGGGGTTTGGGTGCTGAGGTGACCTATGGATGGGG
>JACXGM010013582.1:10548-22990 GCA_016801145.1 Umbra pygmaea | reverse complement strand
TGTGGCCGTGGAGAGGCAACACCGGCCTCTTGTGGCCGTGGAGAGGCAACACCGGCCTCCTGTGGCCTTGGAGAGGCAACACCGGCCTCCTGTGGCCTTGGAGAGGCAACACCGGCCTCCTGTGGCCGTGGAGAGGCAACACCGGCCTCCTGTGGCCGTGGAGAGGCAACACCGGCCTCCTGTGGCCGTGGAGAGGCAACACCGGCCTCCTGTGGCCGTGGAGAGGCAACACCGGCCTCTTCGTCAGACGACTCTGACCCACTTATAAGGTCAGGCATCTCCTCGTCATCGCTCTCTTCATATGTACGGCTCAGATAGGCGGCCCACCAGTGAAACGAGGAGTCATCCATATTGGGAAACAGGCAGGCAGTCATCTTGGAACTGGGGCTGTTAACAGCACTCTGGGGACTCTGGGCGGCCATCTTGGGACTGTGGGCGGCCATCTTAGGATTGGGGCTAGTAGCCTTCCTGGAACTAGGTCTGGTAGCCCTCTTGGAACTCTGGGTGGCCTTCTTGGAACTGGGACTGGGAGACACCATCTGGGAACAAGAACTGGGTGCCCTCTTTGGAGCTTCAAAAGGGGCAGGTGTCTCAAAGACACGACGGGGAAGGATGTAGTCCCCATCCACAGCCTGCCTGACTAAAAAGTCCTCATAGGAGGCGTTGTAGAGGTCCCATAGAGGATCCTCCTCGGCCCAGCCACTGTACCACAGCTCACTCCCAGCCATGTTTAGTTTTAGGCGAGGTATTCTGTAATGAATACTCCAAAATGTGAAGAAAACGCTGTTTATTATAAACAGGTTTAATATTGTCCAAACAAAGGCACAGAGGATATTCCAAGACAGAAGAATATAAAACCAAAGCAGGGGTCAGGCCAGAACATCAAACAAATCTAAGCAAAGGTACAAATTCAATAAGCTAAGGCAGAACAATCAAATCATAAGGCAAAAGGTCGAACCGGAATATCAAATATACAATAGAATGCACAGAAAAGTGAAGAGTAATACTCACACTACCTCGCAAAGAGGCAAGGAGAGGAGTGTGGCTTAAATACTGTGCAGAGTGAGCAGGTGTGGTGAATTAGGCTAATTGTGTGCGGGTATGGGAATTGTAGTTCTTAGGAGACCTGAGTAGGAAGCTGTAGTCCATTGGGAGACGAACTGGTGAATGGGAAGTGTAGTTCTGTGACACATAAACCAAGGAAGTGGCAGTGTCCAGGGAAGGGGAACTGGGAAACGTTACACTCAGCTGCTCACCTGTATGAGGTCTTCACTGCCTTATTTTGCGCTTCATAATGCACCACACATTCTCAATCGGAGACAGGTCAGGACTGCAGGCAGGCCATGCTAGCACCCGCACTTTCTGCTTACGAAACCATGCACTTGTAATCCAGGCAGCAGTGGTTTGGCGTTGTCCTGCTGGAAAATGCAGAGACGTCCCTGGAAAAGATGACCGCATATGTTGCTCCAAAATGTATACATATTTTCTGCATTAATGGTGCCCTCACAAATGTGCAAGTTACCTATGCCATGGGCACTGACACATCCCCATACCCTGACAGATGCTGGCTTTCGGACCTAAACCGGATAAAAGCATGGATGATACTTTTCATCTGTGGCCCGGAGAACAAAGTGGCTGGTTTGTCCAAAAAAACAATTTAAAATGTTTACTCATCAGACCACAAAACATGATTTCACTGTGCTACTGTCCATCTCAGATGAGAGCAAGACCAGCGAAGTCGGCGGCGCTTCTGGACAGGTTAGATGTATGGCTTCTGCTTTGCATTGTAGAGCATTAACTTGCATCTGTGCATGCATGGGTGAATAGTGTTGACCAGGGGTGCCCAAACTTTTTCCTATGAAGGGCCAAAAATCAAACTTTATTGAGGGCCGTGGGCCAAAAGTAAATTTTGCATCATAAATCAAACTGTATTACATTAAATTTGCTATGGGTTTATTTATTTCATAATATTTAAAATAAATATAAAACAACTTTAATCTGATTAACTAATGCAGTTTTATTTGTAAAGTTTTGCATTTTAATGAACTTATTACATTATAAAACCAACAATCCCCAAGTGTTCAATGTACAATACAGTTAAATGCCAAATAAATCGGATATGTCGGTGCTCTCATTGCAGGCTATTAAATAGGCAGAGAACTAACTTGCCTTTCCCTTGATTTGCTCGCCGATGTCTTGAGCCATGTCCTCTATGCGTCAGGTAACAGTATTTCTTGACAGGCTAATTTGTGAGAACATTCGTACCTGAGAATGACAAACTGCTTCTGCAGCCACTGCAAGACATTCCTTGACAGACTCTCCAATAGTGAAGGCTCTTCGACTTTTAGCAATTAGAGCGGAAATCTGATAACTGGACCGTGTGCTGCTTTCTTGTGCGGATGAAGGACGTAGCAGTGTGCTCTGTTCATATCGAAGTTAAGCAAGCAGCATGTTAGCTTTCTGTTTTTGCGCCTCACTGCTGTACTTTGAGTAAGCTGCAGAATGTTTTGTTTCATAATGATGACGGATATTGTACTCTTTTAAAACAGCAACAGACTGTTTGCAAACTAGACATACTGCCTTTGATTTAATTTCCGTGATTAAAAACTAATCTTGACAAACTTAAAAAAAATGTCTCTTGTCTGTGTTCTCCATTATTGCTTTTAATTTGTTGACGTTAATTGACATCAAGTGTCGCAAAGCATGCGGTGCTGCACCTTGAATTGCGCTTTTACAGGAAAAAAAATCAAATTAATTTACATATAATTTAAACATTTAATTTCAGTTTACTCTGTTGTAGTTTAACAATAAAACAAACAAAATGTTATGTCAAATTAGAAATGAAGATCTGTGTCCAAGGTATCACCCCCTCCCCCCTCTTCTCCTCCCTCCATCTCCTACCTCTCCCCGGACGGTATGGTGGGCCAAATCAAAGGTTACCACGGGCCAACTTTGGCCCGCGGGCCCTAGTTTGGGCATCTCTGGTGTTGACTGACAAACATTCATTAAAGTATTCCTGACATGGTGAAAGTTCTGTGATGTCACCATTAATGCAGAAAGATACGTGCACATTTTGGAGCAACATACTGTATGCTGCCAGGTAATCTTTTCCAGGGTCATCCCCACATTTTCAAGTAGGACAACGACAAAATACATAATTATTACAAGCGCATGGTTGTGTAAGCAGAGAGTGTGGGTGCTACTGTAGCATGGCCTGCCTGTAGTCCTAACCTGTCTCCGATTGAGAATGTGTGGTGCTTTATGAAGCGCAAAATAAGGCAATCAAGTTGTGCAGCTGAGGACATGCATAATGAATGAATGAATGAATGAATGGGGGAAAATTCCACTTGCTAAACTGAACCAACTGGTGTCCTCAGTGCCCAAATGCTTATTAAGTGTTATTAAAAGAAAAGGTGATGATATACTGTACATTGGCAGAGCTGATTTGACACATACATGTATGCAAGAACTGTTCATCTGTAAACACTATATTATGCCGGAACACAAGTTCTTTTTATGTTTCAAAATAATAGCGCTCATTTTAATTCATTGCTATAAAAATTGTTAATTCATTATGAAGATACTGAATGGTAACCAAATGCTATTTCATTGTGTGTAAAGAAACAATATGATTTTTTGATAGCAAACAATGAACATATTTTTATTAACAACATTTTAATAAAATCGGAAGAAAATACACTGTACACACAATTTGATGGAATGTTTGGTCAGTGTCTCATGTGAAAAGACGATTAAATTTGAAAAACTTTCACTAGAGTCTGTTTTGTTCCAGAAATTTAGTAAATTTAATAACACATAAACATGATAACAATGATTATTGCAATGGATTAAAACAAGCACAATTATTTTGCAACAAAAATTACAGTTCATGTTGTCGGCATAATTTAGTGCTGACAAAGGAACCGTTCTTGCGTATGTGTTTGAGGCTCTGTACGTTGGTAAACTGTCGATCCCAACTTTTTTGGAGTGTGTTGCAGTAGTCAGATTTGAAATGAGTGTATATTTTCCAACATAAATTAAATTCAAGAGAAAACATCACATAATGTGTTAATAATGTGTTTTCAATATGGTATAGGGTGAATAGAATGTTCAAATTACTCTTTTTGTTATTTTTTGCATTTTACATACTGTTCCAACATTTTTGGAATTGGGGTTGTATAATACTATGGGTCAAATCTTGCCTAAAAAAAGGTTTATTGATCCTCTTCCTATATCCTGATGTGGTCTACATCTGGCAGTAGGATTTATACTATGCTTTTCTGGGACCTCATCTTGGTCATTTCTCGAATAATCCGTAAAACAGTATATCACCGTTGTGAGGTAATGGTTGTGTTTATACCAGTTATCAGTAATGATCACTAAGCTTCTCCATCATTAAATTTAATGATCATATTGATTACTGTGTGGATCATACAGCATCTATATTGTCAGTGTCTAACCATTACAAATCCATAACCCATTTAATGGCATGGAGCTTGTTGGTGTGGTTATTAGGAGAAAACAACCCTACAGGCTCTCATTATTAAACCCATTTGCTGGCCAACTTACCTGTGCAAGTACAATGAACTTCACCCTGTGCAACCGTTGACAGCAGACAATTACATTCTTAAAGAGAGAGAATGCAATGTATTGTGGGAAACGTTGCAGGTGAACTGAAAAGGACATGTCTGAGTTCAGATACACAATGAAGTGAAAGTAGGAGTGCAGGGAAATACACAGAGATAGTCCAGGTTAACCGGGACAGTGAGAGAGCAGTGGACAGACATGCAGACATACTGTACATCCCTGTGAAGGTTTGGCAGTTCAATCTGTGTGTAGCAATAATGAGCTGCGACGCCAGTCTTGCTTCCCTCCCCTCACATGTTAGCCCGTCCCGCTCTGCCATTACTAGTTACTTGCGGAGCAGGCCTGGTATCCTTTGTAATAACGGCAGCATTGATCGCAGCTCCTCGGCCAGCCGATACACCACATAACACCCTCCGCACTGTCCAATGAGGAGCAATCATTCCTGTTGCAATTACTCTGGCTAGACCTCCTCAAACTGAACCCAGAGGAACGACCTGGGCTAGAGACGTCAGCCGAGAGTACAGACGAGTACCGAGCACTATAGCTGAGCGTGGACGAAATTGATTGTTTTGGATTGACATCACAACCCCATGACTATCTAATGGTCCCAACTCTCTCAATTTCTGTCTCTACTTCTTTCCCTATGCGGCTATTAACCGTTTCAATGCTGACAGTATGCCTGTTTGTCTCTCTGCATGGTACAGTGTGTTAACTAGCCTCTGTCTTCATCGCTGTGTGTGTTTGAACACATGTACTGGATCTGTTATGTCATAGCTCTGTGTGTCTGTCGCACGTCAGCGTCTGTGGTTATGTTCCAGAAGCTTCTCCTTGTCCAGAACATCTCGTCTGTGGTAGTGAGAGATGGGTGAGCAACGTTAACACTCCTCCGACACCTTTCTATCTCCTGGAGCAGAGTGTCTGATGAAGAGTTGGAAGTCAAGGGAGGATAAGAGTCCCCAAGTTCCCTCTTTCATTAACAATGACACCCACACACACCCACACGCACCCACACACACACCCAGACGTCATTAGTCTGAGAGACAGTGGGGAGGAGAGGAGTGTAAAGGTTACATGATAATCAACACTCCCTCTCCACTGTAAACTCACACAATAAAGACCCGACATCAATATGCCAGCGCACTCATCACCACAATACAGCCTGGCATCACAGGGGAAAGGGCCCGTGAGTGCGTCCATGCTGATTAAACTATTCTGTCTGTATGTGCGGAGCTGGATCAGGAGTAAGGCAGGTTGTGTCAGTGCCTTAGGGACATCCATTAGCATGGAGTCATTAAGGCAAAGAGCACACTGTGTGTGTTTGTGTGTGTGTGTGTGTGTGTGTGTGTGTGTGTGTGTGTGTGTTCAGAGTGACCCCTTTCTGAGACAGGGGCTAGACTCTGCCCTTTCAGTATGACAGACCTGTCACTGCTTTCACCACATCATAGATAGTGACTCAGACACACACACACTTTATTTTATTTATATAGAGGTGGGATATTTCACATACTGTAGGATGAGGAAACTGTAGACCAAGATTCCAGTGCAGTGGAAATGTATTTTCCCTTATTTGGCACCGTTTTGCATATTTTTTACAATTAATATCACCAGAACATCAACCAAAAACAAATATTAACTACATTACCGGTATACCTATATACCACGTTTTGCTGCAGTAACTGTAACCACATTCTTCATAGTTGTTTCTGTGGAAGAATGTTCTCATTGTTTGCCACAAATTCCCATTAACCTTATTCTGAACAGTGACGTGGCCACTTCAAACTATACACATGACAGTATATGGGTTGCTCTTAAGGCATTCTGATGTAGACATGCGGTTGGTTTTGGATCATTGTCAACTGACTGACAGACCGATACATGTTTTTATGTGTTTCATACAAAGCAGAATTCAAATCAAGTTTCCTAAGTGCTGAGGCAACTATCCTCAAAACATCTCACTGTAACCACCATGCTTGATGGCTGAAATGCAGAAATATTTTTTGGAAGGCACTGTTTGTTTTCTTCGGGACCCTTGATATTTGTTTACTCAGGCTTTCATTTTTTAATTCTAGGATTTGGTTTGTTTATTCATTTGGTTGGATATTTGCACCTGCTAAAGCAGCATTTAGTTTTTCCTGATTTCCAGTCAAAACATGATGGAGAATATATTACAAACAGACCAGAACAGACCGACATATCAACTCTTCAACTCTAGATGGCAGCAGATCCCCACTCCTCTCTTAATACGCTATAATCAGAAGGAGAGTCCTGACACCTTTTAGAAAGAAATCTGATGAAAGTCTAATCAGCTAATCAACAGATATTATGAAGCATTCTATAAAAAAATATATTATATAGATTAGTTTGTTCCCATGTGCTCACGATCATGAAGTAGGAGCTGTAAATGTTGAAGTTTCTGTGGAATCACAAGCAGTGATCAGCCTAATAAAATATACGACAAATATTTAAAAAATTGTTTAATAAAAGAATTAGGCTTATGCAAAAACAATAGCATGAAAAACAATGTTTGCAAAAATATGTTTTTATAGATAAGAAATAATGGTTTAACTTCCATGGTTAGAATGAATATTACAAATAAGTAAAAGGGTTTTCTCAAATGAAGAACATGAAATGCCAACAAAACTATTTACAATTACACCATTGTTTAACATCAGTGAATGTCAACTGCATGGCAATGATTTCTATCAACTAACAACAGTTATTATGATCTAGACTATTACATTCAAATTGGGAACAACACGTTGTACTTTGACAGTGTCGCACCAATCGCAACTTCAATAGTATCTGACTTTCATTTATATATTGATGTCTCCATCATTAATGAAAGTGTGGGTTCAACATCAACTGTTTGCATACTGGATTATGTTTTTATTTTTATGGATGAATGCATGCTGCTGGCCTACAACTTCTGATGAAAACATCATGAAAAGGCCCACAGATATCATACAGTAGGCTATTAGATAAAAATGAACTATACTGGTCTTCACAAATACTGGACATTGTGTAAAACACAATCTAACTTTGGAATGACAAAATACAAAAATTAATCAAGTAAAAAGAAAAACATTAATGAAAGAACAAATCCTCACATTGCTTTATCTTTGTCTCTCTGACCATCTAACCTGTTTTCTACTAATTTGACTACAGATTAACAAAGTACAGGTGGTGACATGTTGCATTGATAAAAGTATAGGCTTTCTTCTGGCAAGAAATCAACATATCTTGTTGCCAAAGATGGGATACCTGGTTGGCATGGTAGCCTAGGGGTCAAGTGCATTCGGCCGATAAGTGAAAGGTCACTGGTTCTAATATTTATGATGGGAAGGAGAAAAACATCTGACCTTCCCTGTGTCGGTAGATGAGTAGCGAAATCTGGCATGGCATGTGTGTCACCTCATATTTATACCCCAGGGACAAATGTCATAAACGACCACCTTAAAGCTCCACTTCTGTACTCCCCGTACACACATGACTGTGTGGGGAAATGCATTTCCAACAAAATCATCAAGCCAACAACCTCACACTGAATGTTAACTAAACCAGGGAGCAGATGGTGGGCTACAGGTAGCGGAAAAGAGATTACTCCCTCATTCTCATTAACAAGGCTGAGGTAGAGCATAAAGTTGTATGTAAAGCATAATAATCTTTCATGCTGATTTTTTACAGTAAATTAATAAATATCTGCTTGTAAGCCGGCTGAACTGTAATTGAAACCAGCAGTATTAGGTGCACCCAATTGGGTTTAATTTTAATTTACACACAGAAGAGTGGGGAAATGCAATGTTTTTAGGCATTTAAAGAAGGCCCAAATACTAATTAAAATATTTTTTTATGGATTTTAAATATACATTTACTTCTCATTTATATTTCACCTTATCACTATTTAATTGATAATGATATGGTTACTTTATAAAGGGATACAATCAGGATATTTCTCATACAGTATATTGTATCTTGATACCAAATATTTCAGGGAATCGTTGTCCCAACAAATCTGCTGTCCCATATAAAAAATTATAATAATTTAAAGAAATATGTTTTTTTCAGCAAGTTGGTCACTGAAAGTGAATTTATTGTCATTCACGTCAGTGAAAAGTTCTACAAACTGTACCTTTATCTGTAAGTGTATATGTGACAGTTTGTAAAAACAAATTATCTATGGGACTGGAACTTAGATTGATGGAATAATCATCATATCATTCTATCAGTTAAATATAGGCTACTTCTTGCGTAGCACTAAATTAATAAGACATTTCAGAAAGCATATACATCTATCAGCAGACTGTTTATATTAGCGCTATTTGTCAGACAAAGCGGTACATGTTATGAAGACATATGTTGAAGGACGATCTTGCAGGAACTTCAGAAAAGTTTAAGGATTAAATGATGAAAAGTCATGGAAATTTACTTAGAGCTCTGAACTTCAGAACTTCCATAAACGTTAAATGTTAAGATCTAGTAATTGATGTCCTCCTTTTGTACATATATGAAACTACCCTTGAATTAATTTACAAGTATTATTGTATATGGGGGCATTATTATCCTGGCACCACAGGATGTCCTGTAGAATATCCCATGCAGCTGCAAAAGAAAGGTTGAAGATGACTCATCAGATAATAGTCTTTGTCTAATGCTCAGGGGTCCTCGTTTTCTGATATGGCCTTGAATAAAAGCAGATTGACGGCCCTGCTATGAATTCCATCTTTATGGAGTTCATGATTTAAAATGTTTATTTACACTGGGTCACAGAGGTGCACATTTAATTCTGTCATATGTTTCTATGCTGTACATTTGGAGCATTGAGCAACTATTCTGTTAAGTTTCCATCTATCCCTGTCCATCAGCTTATTATGCTGTCATGATTTGTCTCTTTGATGCAGGCACGTGTACAGATTGACCTTGGGGGGGTAATCCGCTGCCCTTTTCTCCTCAGACTCAACAAGTGCACTCTTGGCTGGTGTTACATATTTTGTTTCAGAAAGGAGAAAATTAAGTGCACCCTCTCTTTCTTCGCTGTTCTTTTCTACAGCACCTGACGTTAGCGGGGTGTGGGTCAACTGATTGCTTGCCGGCAAACCAACTCTCCCTTCCTTCGCAAGCAGTGCTCATCTCTGCACCTGACTGGCACTAGTTGTGTTAACTGTTAGCTACTTGGCAGGCAACATTGCAATGCAAGACCACTGCTAATTAAAGTAATCACAGTCACAAATAATGACAGATCAGTGAAACTGTGAGGTCTTGATTTAGTTTTGATAATAATTTAGCCATCCGTTTTACCTACTGTAACTTAAAACCCTTATATTAAAAGTGGAAAACCTTACATTAAACTGTGTAGAAGTAGTTATAGCTTTATTGCAACTCTATACGTTTAGTATAGTTATGCAAATGTTTATTATGGCTGCCTCTCCTTGAGTTGACAAACCTAAAACATTCAAATTGTAATATTGTTTACTGTTTAGTGTTTCTACATTAACATATATTGTTATCCAGAGCAAGTGCATACAGTATCTATATTTTCAGAAATCTCAGTGAACCACACCACAATAATGTGTTACTGAACAGTAATGCATTCTTAATTCTAAATCTTGACAGAGTGTAGCGTACCCTTTATTTTGCATGAACCAGTATCCCCCAAAATGTCTGTGCACTGTAATTCTTTGATGCATCATGTCATTTAACAGTTTTTTTTGTGACCAGTATACATGCATTTTGGGCACTGACTATTTTTCAGACCTGTTTAAAGCTGACACATTATAAAACTTCTAATTGGCAATCATGTGATTTCTGCAGCTTTGATTGTAACTGTGATTGAGTTTCTTAAAAGTAGCAGTCCTATTTCATGTAGTGCTGTAGTTTTTCTTGCAGTTGAGCCCTGTATTATGACAGTAATAATAAAAAACACAGTAATAACAAAACAAACAAAATAGGAAAAGCAATCACAACAGCCAGTAAATCAATCATTTATCACTAGCTTTTTAATAACTGATGTACTGTATTTTCAATACATTTCTGAGTTGAGATAATTGAAATCTTTATGTTGAACAGACTTATATAAAAACTAATGTTTGACCTTTCTGAATGTCAAGGAATCCTGGAAACCATATTAGATTTATATGTATGAAGGTTTGCACCAGAAATAACAACAAAAGCTACAGTTGCTATTTCGACATTGATGCATGCATAATATTTCCATCACCGTAATCTAGCATTGTGACGGTAGCTTGTACAATGAATTTTCTATACTGAGAAGATGGGCGCGGAAGCCTTAAGTCAATATATTATGTGGGAGGTTTCTAGATTCACCAACTATACAACCAGGATTAAATTTGCTGTTGCCTGACCTGCCCACGAGTCAATGGAGAGCAATGTGTCAACATGATTGTGTCCGATAACTTACCCATCTACCCCGGACAGCGCTGTACCAATGTGCACAGCCCCTACCACAGCCCCCGAGCATAGCCGGACTACAAACCCTGGCCACCAACTTGGGTAAACGTCCAATACACACGTCGAACTGTGGTGATCTGTGTAACACACACGCACACACACACACACATACACACACACACACACACAAACACATTCACCTATGAACTTAATTACCCAATGAATAATTAATGTTTGATTTCACCGTTCCCTCAGGCTGTCAACACAAGATAATTTATCATAAGATTATAATTTATCACTAATTGGTTTGGCAAGAGGTTTTTGATTACAATAATTTGCTTATTTAATGCGCCAATTCTATTAGGCTGCAAACTTTTCCAAAAGTGCGTATACATTTTGCGTCACCCAAGCTGGTAAAACAAGAGACTTATTAAATAGCTTTTTATTGAATTACATTTTCAGGATTAAAAATATTTGTTTGCTCAGTCATGCGGTCTGGCTTTCAGTAATTTAGTTAAACAAAACAGGTGATTATACTAATGCTTTTAGATCTATGCGCCTGGCGGAGACACAGGGAGAGGCTGGGTACACAGAGTTGTTACCGTCTTGCCTACAGTATATTCTTGGTACAGCATTCCATCTCCTCTCAACCACAAGGCCCTGTTTGAATGCCACTGTAACTGTTTGAAATGACATTCACTCTCAGCAACAGTACCTGGTTATAAATCACTGTACCCTGTTTATTCTGCCTTTCCATAGAAAACCTCTAAATGTAACTTCTGCCCCCCCCCCCCCCAATGCTTTGTTTCCTGGCATTTAGAAAATATGAAATGGAGAGAGTAACATCCCTGGAAGGCATGTGGTTTCCTCCTTCCACTGTCGATGTGAGAGGACAGGATGACAGGACGGCCTGGACACAGCTACTGGTCCTCACCTCACAGTGTCCGCACGTCACTGTGTGTTATCCTCAAAACACAACGCGCGCACACTTGCACAGTGTTGTTCCTGTGGTGAGGCGTGTGTTTTCCTCAGAGCAGAGAACAAATAGGGGGTGTCCGGTTATCAACCCAGCTCTGAGAAGCCTTATCAGCTTGTCTGCTGCGGAAGGGGGGTGACTATCAGTCAGCCAGCTGTGTTGGCTGGGGGGGAGTGAGGACTGGCCAGATAGCAACCCCTCGCTCCCCTTTCACACACACGCAGCCGGAGAAACCGCGTTAAAGGGTTTGGCAGCCGTGGGGGAGCCGTCAGACAGCCAATCACACGATCGATGTCAGCCATGACTGGGCCAATGACCCGCGCTGTTATCACCGCTGGCCATCCTCTCTCCATCCCTTCCACTCCTATTCGCTCTCCCTCTGAGCTTTTCTCTCTCTCTCTGTTTATCCATCTACCTCTCTATCTTTCCATCTCTCTCTCTCTCTGTTTGTTTGTCTCTGTCTCTTTACCCCCC
>JACXGM010013582.1:0-10448 GCA_016801145.1 Umbra pygmaea | reverse complement strand
GTCTGAGGGCAGCTTCGGCAGGGCTGATTTGGATCCTCATTAAAGCCAGACACACACTCCCTCCCTCCGTCCTCCCTGCCCTTCCTCGCAGAGTGGCATTTTTAATTACCAGACCATCATATAAAGCAGGTTAAAAAAGAGGAGTATATCAGTATTGTGTGTACTTGTATGCATTTCTGTTTGTGTGTGTGTGTGTGTGTGTGTGAATGCCGCCACGTGTGTGTGTGTGTGTGCCTGCGTATGTGTGTTACTTATTTCTTCTGTACGCGGAAACGGACCAGTATCATGTTGCTGTAAACTCAGTGGACACCAGGGCTGAAATTGAGGTGTAATCACTCAGTCCACTGTGGCTGTGTGCTTGACCAATAGGTGACATTTAAAGTCACCACAGAGAAAGTACACAAAACGCTCGTTAAGCGTTGCTGCAAAGTTCAGAATCGCTTGCAGACCTCTAATAGGCCGTAATGAGTTAGAGGAACTACAGGTAGAAATAAAGATGGACAGAGATGGATGGTAAATTGGAAACGGGTAGATTGGGAGAAAGGAAGGGGATTAGTGAGGAAGTGAACAGCAGGAATCTGTGATAGACTAGGGAAGCATGATGTGGAGAGCTGGAGGTCTTGGGGTTGTTCTGATTGGATCAGTATCGTTGAGAGATTGAGTGGATGCTCACTCTGAACATGTTGCAAAAAAAGACACATTTAACTTGTTCTACTGCTGAAAACATTACTTTGTGCGATTCAGAGATAAGATAGCAGTTTATTCATACCCCAGAGGGGATATTAGATTGCAGCAGCCAATTCACGACACCAATAAATATGACATAAAAAACACGCACACACTAACACTGAAAGCTGCATATCAAAAAGCGAACACTGACTAAACCAACGACATTGTGTCTGTAAAATATAAACAAAATAAAAAAATAATAACAATCAAAATGACGAAAAATACAAATAAATCCCACTTCTTCAGTCCATCAACATTCCATATCTCTGTTCTCAGGCGTGGGTGCCTGAGGGGGTGTTACGGCTCATGCCAGATCACCATGTAACTTCTTCACTGTGAAATCGTCTTTATCCAGCCACAACGATGTCTATCTTTCTGGACTTACTCTTCATTTTGGTATAGCCGCTGATCACCATTTCTATGAAAGCCAAAAACATAATGCAGTAAATGCCCATCTACTATCTCAGAGTCTTAACGCCCATTTAATCCTCTCATACTCAAATCTGGCCCTCGGATCCAAGTCCACTCCATTTTTTCATTGCAACCCTCTATTCTGGCACGTATTTACAATCAATGATGAGGTAGAACAGAAATCCAGCAAGCTCTAGCCCTCGTGGGGAGGTTAATGTATCCCTGATTTTAACCATCTACATTCTTTACAGCTGGCGCGAAACTAAATGCTCAGTACTGACCCAAATTGGCCACATATATTTTACCCTTGGCAAGCATTCCAAATACAGGTCTTCATGGTTCTGACCACTAATGCAACATTTTTATTTACCCAGAACTTCACCAGATTCCATAACTCAATAGATTCTTCAAAATAGGAACTTTGTTCACTTTCTCGTGAAGAAACAACACTTACAAGGCGCACAGGGGCGTTGTTATTGCTGAATGCTTGGGTTGCTTACACTTTGCTACGTCATTCATCACATAACCACCACATTTCCCTCGCCTCCGCTGCCATTCCATTCAATACGTCTGCCATCTCAACGTGTTGCAGAGCAACCAAAGCCAGGCGCTTCAGGAGTCTCGCCTCCCCCTGCTGCTCATTTGTATTCACAAGCATATTAATCCACGCGGATGATGGAAAGATCAACGTGGTAAGATTCATTAAAGACACTAAAACACTAAAAAGATGAACTAAAACCAGCGAGGTTTCCTTTGACATTGTAAAGAATAGCATGTTGCTGTACCATTCACAGTATGTGACCACTGTAGCATGTTTTTGGTCACCACCCACAGATATTTGTATGAATCCATCCTTCCCACTGAGCCCTTAAAGATGTCCAATCGGATCATGTTTAAGGGTGACAGACGGCTTGCTGGGTGTTTCCTGTATAGAGGGTGAAGAACAAATGATACATTGAGAGGTATTTTTTAAGAGCATACTTCTATGCAACATGTCAACCTGCCCCCCACTATACGGTGTGCTTCTAAAGCTAACTAGGGTCAGTGCTGATTGACTCTCAGAAAAACAGAAGTACACTTTGCATCATTTGGTCAGTTGCTTCACTATACTTCTGTTTCCATACACTATACGCATTGATTAATCTCCAGTCTGCCTTGAACAGCCCAAAAAGTAAATTTAAAATCTAAAGTAAACATTGCAGTCATTGTAGGGTAAGAGATGAATATCCCTGGTCTATGTATATAATGACTCTGCCTGCCCATGTGTGATTGGTGCTGGCCTGAAGTTGTGGGACACAATGGTATAGCCAGTACAATGCAAGTCACTCTAGCATCTGCTGTAAATCAAATTGCGCGGCCCCAGGGCGCTGAAGTGAATTTCGCTGTAGGGTGCTGACTTTCACACGGGACGTCTTTAAAACGGATGTAATGACTCTTTCCTTACAGTAGTCATGGCCATTTTTCAACCTGAAATTGCGTTGATTGCAAAGTGCTCACTACTGTAGATTAAAAGTACAATAGGCACAATAGTGCATAAGGAAGACAAAGAAATTGTCACTTCCAGCCCTGTAGGGGCTGTCTAGTATTTGATTTCCCCTTTTGTGTTAGTATTCATTTGCTGTGGTTTAGTTAGTTTTGTTATTTTCCTCATGTGTCCTCATTATTGGTACCTGCCTTGTGTGTGTTGTTATGTATACAGGTTCTCTCCCAGTGTGTCATGTAATGGCTCCCCCTGGTGTCCCTTCTGTGTCTAGCCAGTATGTCCTATGATGTCATCAGTGTGGGCCCTTGTCACATGTTTTAGTTAACCAATAGATCACGGTGTAGTTATTCCCTTGTCCAGGTGTTGTGCATTAGTCCTCGTTAGCTGTGGTGTTTAGTTTGTGTGTTTCTGTCAGTCTCTTGTCGGTTAATGTATCCTGTACGTGTCCTGTTCCCGTGTTTCCATTGTTTCCTTGGATTTATATATGCTTCGCCCCTCGTGGCAGTATTTTGTTTCTAGTTAAAATAAAAGTGATTGTATTATTGAAACCTTCGCGCTTGTCTCTAACTATATGAGAGGATACGTGACAGAAATCACAAATTACAATTTAATAAAGATCTGTATATTTGTAATTTTTAGATCAATAAAAGGAAATGTTTTTCTTTTTTTTCCTGCAAAGCAGCTAACTTAATGTAACATGTTTCACCAGGCATGTGGGCGAGGGTTTTGGACATCCAATAAAAATACGGAATGCTTCAGACCTCCAAGGGAGACATGGAAATGACAAGATTATCCGTCCAGTCACCCTTGCGAAGGGGATCGATGCCCACCTGTCTGTAAGCTGCCAGACAGAGATGCAGAACTCCGGTCAGGGGTGCTCCATAAATCCTCCATCTACAGAAGCAGACAGTCAGTCTAGGGTGTAAACATTCTCTTTCCCCAAATGCATTGGTTTTCCACAATCAGAAGAGAATAAATAACAAATGCAAAGACTACTGTACCAACCAGGGAATTATAGGAAGGTTCTGGAACACAACCTGGTTGTGAACCTGTTCTCACTCGTCTTTCATCATTTTTTTCTCTCCTCTGGTCTGCCTGTCATAAGACATCAAGGTATTAGAGATGCTCAGTGACTCGAACAGTAATCAAAGTGAGATTGAGAGGGCAGGATAAACACACATGCAAACTCACACATATACACACAGTAGCAGAAGATCTATGTTCCACTCTCTAATTCCTCTTTCCTCTTGTACGGTCCAGTAATTAGAGTCCATCAAGAGTGGCATTTGTCACCCCCAAGCCTCAGCTGAGAAACCTCTGAGGGCAGCCGTATAAATATGCTAAATTAGAATGCATCTTCTCAACACGTCATCACATATGATCATCGAAATTGATTGTGGTTCGCTCAACAAGTGACAGATTTGAGCATCCACCAGAGGTTCCTGGATGTTCTCTTTCTATATTTCAATGGTTGAACACCTCTTGAATATAAGAGATGGAGCACTTTGGGACGTTTCTGTGTGTTCAGACTTTATCAGCACCCTTGAATATTTTTTCACGTACAACAATTTCAGAAATAATGGGAAATGTACATACCTTGAATTATGAGAATGTTTTAATAGGTTGTCCCACAGTGTTCAACAAATGAATATGCCTTTTCTTTTTCAATCATTGCTTTGTGCTTTTGGATGTGTCCTTCGGATCGTTGTCCTGGAGGACCCTAGTTTTCTGACACCCAGTTACACATTATACTGAAAAATTCCTTTGTAATTTCAATATTCCTTTAATATGTTCAAGACCTCCAGGACCAGAGGTAGCAAATCAGCCCCACAACATTATAGATCCTCTACCATATTTAACTGTAAGTACAGTGTTTTTTTTTCTTATAAGCTTCATTTCATCGCCAATAAACAAATTGCTGGTTGGTATTTCCATAGAGCTCTAATTTGGTTACATCTGTCCATGGAACATTTTCCCATAAGGATTGTGATTTCTATAGGTAGGTTTTGACAAAGATCAGTTGTGCCTTTTTACAGTGGCCTCCAAAATTACTAGCACCCCTGACTGGCAATGCACAAACAATACCGTTAAAAATATAAACAATACAAGTAGAGAAAAACTCAAAATACCAATATGTAAGAATACTGTAATTTATTGTGTCAATGGAACCAACCAAAATCAATGTCCTACAAATCAATGTTTCACAATCAAGGGCAACTTGGAGATAGCATTTAGCATTTGTATGTTTGGTGATTATAGCATTTTTTTATGATCTTATTCAGCTCTCGTGTGAAAAATGAAGGATAACATTTTTCATTTTGAACAAATAAAGCCCTCTTGTTTAATGAAAGCTATGTGAGCAAAGACAATTGAGCACAGCACAGCTACGTCTACTTTCACAGCATGATAATCTAGTCTTCTTTTACTTTTTTAGTGGATGCCAATAATCCTGTTGTGGAAATGTTTAAATTTTTATAATTTTTCTCCAATTTTTTTGTTATTTTTTCATCCTGTGCTGTGCGTATTAAACTTGTGATTGCTTTATCCATTTTTTAAATAAAATAAAATAAATGATTTTGGAAGTGGGTTGGTCACTTAACTACTTTCTAATTATCTTTTTGAAATAGGATATCACAAAAATGTGTAGGGGTAAAAGTAAAAAAAATTAAGCACTGCATTGAGATACCCAAATGTCATTTTTTTTAAGGGGGGATCCCCTCCCCCCCCCATTTTTCCTCATTCCATCACGTTGGCAATCCGTCACAAGTGCGGGATAGCCAAAGATCTATTACATGCTTCCTTCTAGCATGTGTTGCCAAGCCATCCGATACTTATCACACTACACATTCAACACGAGAGACATGTCAAGGTAATTGTGTCTGACTATTTTCCCAACAATCCCAGACATCACTGTACCAACTTATGACGCCGCTAGCAACGACCCTGACATAGCCGTAATGCGGTGACCAAGATTCAAAACCCTAGCCACCGTGACACAGATGTGCTTTTGGAATACAATGATTTGTTTGTAAAAGATAGAAACAGAAAATATATTTTAATAAAATACCCATAATCTATATCTACACAATGTAACTGTAACATACAGTACATTAACAGTATCAATGAAAATCATAGTGATTTGGTTAAACTGCCTACAGTACATAATCAGTAGCAATCTCACATGGTGTATTTTCAGGAAAATAGACAATATTTAATTAGGTACTAATAAGAATAAGTTACTAATAAGAGTATCTGCATACTGTGTAGCATTTGCTTATATTGAGCCCTGTCCCTCTGATATGGCTCATGTCATTTGTAACACAGAGGCCTATTGAAAATTGGTCAGACCTCTACAATACAAGCTGGAATTATAATACATATACTGTAATACACATAATGGCTGACATACATAGACTCTGTGTGTATTTTTCAGTAGGCATATAGTTCCACAGGGCAGGATTACATGAAGCTAAGCTGCAATAAATGCCAATTTCCTTGTAATAATTGTCTTATTTAACTTCTGAGGAATGTTGCCAGTTCCAGGCCATTATCAAGGCATACTGTACTCTACAGTCATTGATCTCTCAACATTCAAAGACTGGCTTATCTCACGAAGAGGAACCACAAAATTTACCAGCAGCATTCAAGGACCTTTTCAATTCTGAATGGCTTCTCCTCCAGCCTGGGTCAGACCCCTAATCTGAAATGATCGAGAAATCCAACCGTTAGACATTGGAATGCATCGAGAACCTCACCAGTTACCGGTGTAAAAATAATTCAGTGGAGACTTCAGCGCTCTTGAGTTTTTATCATGTTGCTTTCTAAATGAAAACCCTTCTGTTAGTATATCTTTAATTGCATTTGTATTTAAATGAAAAAGATTGCTGCAATTTTTATGTCCTTCCTCATCCCAGTGGGATTGTTTCAGGAAAAATATAATGTGGCTTGATTAGAAGAACTCTGATCTTATCATTTTATATACAGTATACTGTATGTACAGTAGGCCTAATACTTATGTCATGTGTCAGTAGCACCATCATCTGTATGTGGTTGGATGTCCATTTTTTTAAGTTGCAGGCATATATATGCAGACTGGTTTTGCTAAAATACCAGGACAAAATGTTATTTTCCCTAACTGCCCCTGTACAGGATATGTTCCTGTCTATATTTCTAGAAGGCATAATACACTGCCCTCTAGGCTTTCACACTGTGGCACCACTGAAAGACCTTCGCACAAAAAAAGTCATCTTCACTTGGTAATCTATCAGTGACTGATGCCTCTCCTATTAGCATACTCTGCTCACCACAGATAAAAGACTCAATGACAACATCTCAACATGCCCACTTTTCATCTCCTTTTAAGAAATAAAGAAAAGAGGGAGGAGATTGTACAGGGGCTGGTATTTTAGATTCCCCCTCCTTGTCTGGACCTTTTGCTGTGGTAGTTGTGCGTGTGTCTGTCAGCGTGCACCAGTGGTTACGGTAGCCACAGTAAGCTAACCGGGGCTTTATGGGGCCGCTAAATGTCACTCTGCGCATTAGCATTCAACCATGCCATGCCTGTCAATCTGGTTTTATCTTGGACCACCCCCAGTCGCACCCCCCCACCCCAAGCTGCTCATTGTACTAATAAGGCAGATGGGCATTTAGAGAATGTGTGTGTCTGTGTGAAACCCCTCCCCCAGCCTAGCAGCCATTACTCATCCACACTCCAACACGTGCCAGACCCCACTGATTGCTTTTGTAACATCATCACTCTGCTGTTCAGAATTCCTCTTGTCTGTATTCTGGGACATGTGATTATGAGGTTTTCCACAGGCTACGTACCCCACATGAGCATACCTGTAGCCCAGACCTGTAGCCTGTACCTATAGCTCATATATGTAACACATACCTGTAGCCTGCAACGGTAGCCCGTATCCATAGCCATTACCTGTAGCCTGTACCTGTAGCCTGCAACTGTAGCCCATACCCGTAGTCCATAACTGTAGCCTGCACCTGTAGCCTGTACCTCTAGTCTGTACCTGTAGTCCGTGCCAGTAGCCCATACGTGTAGCTTGCAACTGTAGCCCATACCTTTAGCCCGGGCCTGTAGCCCGTACCTGTAACCCCTACCTGTGCCTTCTCATGGACAAGCACCAGCGTTCTGTTATTCTGATGGACAATGTACAAATAGTATAAGTATGTTTGAAGAAAAGCTCTTCTATGCCACTGTCTTGCAGTAAGGCTTTGTCATTGTGGCCAGGAGTTTAAATCCTGATGTTGGCACACTGACAGTTCCCAGGAGTCCTGCAGAGTGTGGGGAAAATTGGCTTAGTGCCACCCCAGGTGGACAGGGGATATGTCAGACAGAGTGACCTTGTTTCGTCACGCTCTAGTGACCTCTGGGTGTAGGTTCGATGCCTGCAGGTGCAATTGCCGTTGTTCCCGCGGCACATTTGTGCTGCTGAATGCTCTCTGGTTGAGCAGCAGTGGGATAACAAGCAGAACAGTTTGGCCAGATGTGCATCCCGCGACACGTCTTGATCTTCGACTCAGGCATGGCCATAATCGCAAATTGGACATGGCAAAATTGTGAGGGGAGAAAAATGGGGTATGAAATAAGATAACATAAAATTGCCAACTGCTACAGTATGTGACAAACTTTGCTAGTTCAGCTGTCAGAAAACTTCTTCATAACGCCGTGAATTTGCCTGCATTGTTACACTTTTGTACTCGGAGTTCACAGAGAATATTCATCGTGCACAACCTGCATTTCTAATATCAGATCCATCAGCAAATTTCTTTGTTTGCTTTGGTTTGGTTTGTTTGTTTGGTGACAAACAATTAATCAACTGGCTGGCCTGACAATTTGTAAAGGAAGGACAATGATCTGCCAGGCATCTAAAGTGCCTCTTCTCCTGTTTACCCTGTAAACAATGGCTGAAAGCGGCATATTCATCCACTTTATACGCACGCATGCACTCTCTTTCTCTCTCTCTCTGACACACACACACAATCGCTGGCGGGTGTAAGAGTTAAGAACGTACCGTAATCTCACTCCACAGCTAGCTTGAAATGTCCCCAGTGGGCTATCCAATTGGTTCCTTTTGTACAGCTCAAACAGTTGGAACGTTGTCAAGTAGGGTTATCCTGTGTGTTGTGAAACACAGGTTCACCGGTTGGACAGTGGAAGTTGAAGAACCTGCTAACCAACACTGTGCACACACACGTGCACACAAGTGAAGTCAAACATACACACACATGTTCACAAAGTACATACACACCATCACAAGCACACACACACTCGCCTAGGGTGCGTGTTTAATTACCATTCATGTCACAGATCTACCAGAAAATGTGTGGCAAGCCCGAATCTGATTAGGAAATACAAAGACACAATGAGTTAAAAAGATGGGCAAGTTGCCTCATGGTATGTGACACAATGACTCTGTCCTTCACACTGGAGAGCTGCTACACTCTCTGTTCACATCCTTACCAAAGAGATGCCTTTGAATTCTTCAATAGCGGTATATCTGTCTTAACTAAACTTAGTGACCTGACAGGCTTTACTACATTGAAACAATATGCTTCATACATGCTGATCAAATGTAGGATCATTGCATATCCTGAATGCACACTGTCCATTCCATTCCCAGCAAAACAAAGCAGTGGTATGTACACTATTCTTCATGGCATTTTTTTATGAAATAATTTGAATGGTATAACGTTTGGTTTAGATATTTCTATTTCATTCTACTGCGTTGTATATTTGCCACAGGCTTAAAGGAAATATTTTGAGTGTAGTTAATTAGTGGTATTTCAAAATGCAAATAGCCATGGTCATGTACTGTACAAGCACAGAGGCTAAATCAACTGGTATTTACCGACAATTTTAATAAATAAGGCTCCAGGAGTTATTTAAAAAACAACATTGGACCTGATTAGCAAAACTCTGGTCTCAAGACAAACAAAGCTTTAAGCCTTCTGTCTGTGTTCTGCCTGTATTAATATTACCCACGACTGTCTCATTACCACCGGCCGAACAAGAACAGATTGAAGCTCCCTGTTACTTAACCAATCAGAAATAATGTCATTACAATAAAATAATGTATGTGTCTCAGAAGTGAAGCCATTAAAGAAGAAGATGGCAAGTGCATGTGCTTACGGAAACCAAGGGGCCCGCAGGAGCCAATCAAGGCTGTGAAATAGAGTCTGGACGGACAGAACTCATCCGGCTCTCTTTATCCGTTCCACTCCACCAACTGTTGCTTTTCACACACAATCTGGGACCTAGGGAGGGGAATTGATGGAGGAAAAGCGCGAGGGGACATTTCAGAAGGAGGGGACATGTTGCTGGAGAAAATGACGGAGGAGATGTTGTTGGAGGGAGCGTTGGGTGGCGGGAGCGTGGGGACACTTTAGATCGAGGGATAGAGTGGAAATAGGGAGCGAAGGGAGCGAAAGGACATTTTGTTGGAGGTACAGTAGTGAGGAGGTGCACACTATAAAATGTGGTTTGTATGTACACAAAGTGCGTGTGTGGCTTCATACGTAACGTGTTTGTGTGTGGGAGTGTTTTTGTTTGCGTGTTTCTCTGTGCGTGCGTTTATATGTGTGCCTGTGTTGTGTGTATGTGTTTGGCCTGCTCTACAGTTATTGCTTTTGAAGTTGTTAATTAAACCCTCTGCCATCTGGTAGCTCAATGAAATTACAGAGAAAACCTCACCAATGAAAAGATATGAGTGACTGACTGACTAAATGAATAAATAAATAATGATTAATAATGAAATAAATACTCAACTATTTTCTTGTTTGCATGAGGGAACAAGAAATTGTATTACTG
>JACXGM010013581.1:0-22890 GCA_016801145.1 Umbra pygmaea | reverse complement strand
ATATACAGAGTGAGTGTGCGCAGGTGAATGGAATCAGGCTAATTGTGTCCGGGTATGGAAAATGTAGTTCTTTAGAGACCTGACTAGGGAAGCTGTAGTCCACAGGAAGTAGAACTGGTGAATGGGAATTGTAGTTCTGAGCGGGATGGAATAGGGAAGTGGCAGTGTCCAGGGAAGGGGAACTGGGAAACGTTACATTCTGCTTCATGCATTAATGTATTGATTACTTTGTTTGATTATCAAATTATAATATTAATCTTTACTTTTCAAACCTAATTGTAAATGGTGTAATTTATTGCAACCATTACTGAGAAGAGTGTTCCATTCTATGTAGTTTAGCTAATTTGGTAAAATGTGTTAATATTTCACCAATGCAGTTATTTCCACTGCAAGTTATGGGTGATAAAATGTTTAATCTGCTGAATGTTCTATCAGTTTAATATTCTAATTTGTAAAAATACAATCTTGCAGTAACTGTCAGTGTGTTACGAAAGCTGTAAACACTCAGAAGTTGGTATTTGCCACATTTCCTTAGAAACGCATGCTGGGAGATTTGATAATTCAGATTGGCTCAATTTAAAGTAAATGTGACGATTGGCTGTGATGATCAACTTAAAAAAATACATGTTAAACCAAATTTAATTACATTTATTCGGACAACCTAAAAAATCACGCGTTGAACAAATTGATTTATTTTACATTGGGTAAGCATAAGAAATATAGATGTGATTCATTACTCTACATTGTTTAAGTTGGATCAATGATATATGTTTTTCAGTGTGAGCAGAGGGAATTAATGCTCCTCTGGAAATTTACGCTAAACACTAGGCCTAAATACATACCCTTTTCCACAATGCGATAATATGTTTTACAACCATATGCACAAAAATCTATAAACTATATCTAATCCTAAATTTATTTCTACAATTAATGTTCATACAGAACAAACATGACTGGGCAAAAGTACCTGGCAACAAGTCAAGATCAAATATAAAAACATTTTGCAGGCTGGTAAGTCCCTTAATTCTTAACAGTGTGCAAATGGTATGTAGAAATTACTTACAGGGGAAGGTGATAAAGATGTCTAACAAGGACTTCAGTGCCATACACACACTTCTGACAGTACGGCAAATAGTGCCTTTATTTAGAAATAAAAAATAATTAAAATTTGCCCTCATCACTGACTTATTTGAAATCACTGTTGCAACTTCATGAACCATTTCAAACCATCTAAACAACTGCAACGAATGTATGAATGTTTAACACGTTTATTTCGGATCAGAGCAACAACTGATTTAACACATGAGACTCCAGGATTAATCTTAGCCTGGCTGTTAGCCTGCTCTGGAGCAGACTAGCTGCAAAGAATAAATCTCCATGGTTACTTGGCTGGGTTTACTTCTAGCAGCTTTTGTGCAACCAAGTCAAGGCTAAATTCATCCAGGATAGCTTGAATATCCCGGCTTAATCCCTTATCTTGGTTTTGTGCAATACCCCCCCCAGGTTTGTCCAAACTCTATGTCACAAACCTTTGTGATTTTCCCACAAATGCTTCCTGTTTGATGATTGTATCATTCTCATATATGACTAGACAATTGAGTGGTCATATGATTTTTATCACATGACACCACAACTATGGCTAACCAATAGTTTCACTGACATTCATGTATTTATGGGGGACCTACAAACACTAGGCCTTAGTTGTCCCACATTAGGCACTTCACCCTATATTTTTTTGAGATGAGAGATGTAGCTACTGTAGTTTACGATGCAATGTCTCTTACTGTAAATCATCGGAAAAAGTTCTGGTGACGTTTTTAACCTATTTCTTGATATTTAAAAAATATATATAAGATTCAACATAACATTCCCTACACAAAATTCACGATAGTTATCCAAGTCAATCTGGTCACAATTCCTGTTGAAATAAAATTATTACAACTAGTAATAGATGTACTGTACCCATTACTAGTTTATGATGCATTACTTCAGTAGTTTATGAAAGCAATAACGAACAGTGTATGATTAATATACTGTAACACCATAAATATACTTTGGTGGCACGCTGGAGTCAAACACTGTCCACCCAATTAACAGACCTTAGTCATTTCCACTACACCATCAAGCCAGTGTGAACTGGATATGTTTTCAGTGGAGTTAAGTTTAACTGTTTAGACTGTGTAGAATTTAATATATGAAAAGGTATTTTAAATATACAGTAGGGAGTTTACATGAGACAATTATATTGGAGGACAATAGTTTAATGACTAAAGCGCTACAAAAAATACATTAAAATTCAGAACGTCTTTGTTTTAATGATGAACACATTGTACACTAGAGATTATTTTAGGGAAATGATTTGGATGAATGTGCACCCTGAAGCCACCTGGCGGCCATTTGTTGTACTGTTTACTTTTAAAAACTGCCACCGAAATTTAATTCACTCGGGTGAAGTGTTAATTTTGCTCTCTGGTACCTGATAAAAGTCAAATGGCACTGATGGTGCCCAAATCTACCCAAATGTCCAAATTTCAAAGTCTGTCTAGCATTTCATCAACTAAAACCACTAGAACTCTGGTTTCCTTCATATTAATGACATAATATTTCACACATGTACTCACCAGGCATAGTAGTATGTTTCCAAACTGTTTTAGAGCTGCAGAGCATTGACTTGAATATATCATTACCTATATAACTACTTTTTTCCTAGGCGGAATTGAAATTTCCATAAATTGATTCTGTGTTCTAATTTATGTACTCTGATATACTAGTGCCTACATTAATACTTTCACTTCAGGATAAGGCCTTCATTTTTTTATACTATGATTATGTTTATAATAGCCCTTGTAGTTTTGGAGATATACTCCATTAGTATATCTAATGGAGTATAATGGGCATGTTTTATTTTTAATCAGCACAAAAAAAATTGCCTAGTAATGAAGAGGTTAACCGGCAACAATGGCGGCCAGATAATACAGAGTCCCACAAATGCATTTTGTGCTTAAATAGTTGATTTAAAAATCATGACAGTCTGGTTTTGTGCTCTACACAGACCTGTACATATATATTTGCAACCATGTTCTTAATTGAAAAAGTTTAAAAGATCGCTAGTTTGCTACGCTAATGTTACATTGCTGATTTGCACAACAGTCCCGCATTTAGCCTTGAATGGACTCCATGCATGTCTACAGTTTTAACTAAACTATATTGGCAGCAAATTTTTGTTTGATTTCATTGAATAACATTACTTGCTTTGGAAACATCAATACGTGCTCGATGATGTAACCTAAAAGTGGTGTCTCATTTCATAGGGGTATGTTTTTATCCCTAGCCCTTACCGCTCAGTTTCGAGGGACAATGGCTAGGGGTAAGACAAAAGGGTAGGGAAAGGGGTAAGACAGAGAAATGGGATTCACCCTTATTTTTCGCTTGGGTGGGGCCGACGATCATACACTTTCCCGTACATTGTACAGAAACATTTCTCAATAGGATTCAGAAAAATTGAAAATGGGGGGAGGTAAACAACTGTGATCCGTGGATGGGTGGTGAACCAGTTTTAGACCAGAACAGCCCGGTGAAAACTTACATTGTCCCATATTACCACAAATCTGGTCCCCTCTGGATCTGTGTTATGATTTGAAACAAGAAAACTGTGAGTTGCATAAAGAAAAGTAAGCATATGGGCAGTGTTATTAGGACCAATTGTGGCATGGTGGTAAAGGACACTGTTGTGCGTGATGGCAGCACACATGGTCATATTTCCCCCACACTGTGCAGGTGTCAACACCTCTCCTGGAGCTCCCCCTACTTATGCGAACAGCATATGCCGATCTGGGTCCCCCGCCTATTGAAGCCACCGTTCTCCTCCCTAACAGCTCTCATTAGCACCGGATTGGGGACAGCTGTGATGTGTTCCCTATTTAAGCGATTCCGCTGTTTTGCTGATTGTGGGAGATTCATGTCTGTATTAAGGTTATGTGTGTGTGAGTACTATGTCTATATATCTGACAAATATAGATATATAGAATATATAATATGATTTACACTATTAAGATGAACAGAGCCACGTTATTCTTGTGTTGCTGTAATTACGAGGGTATTTGGTCCGATTTTGGTAGACTCTGGCTCTTTATATGGTTTTGGCCTGTGTTAAGCCATCCATTATCTTTCATCAAGTGTATATGAACGTCTGTTGGTTTCATTCGCCAAGTAAAGCAAACCAAATCACCATCTACTTTTAACTCCTTTTCCTCCACGGACATTGATGATGGCCCTCTGTCCAGTTATATTCCTTCTCCTGCGCCTGGTTTTGGTGAGGTTGAAGCCAACCTCATCAACGTAAATATACTTACATACATATTCATCTGCTTATCTGAAGTCGGGGTGCGATGGCAGCAGCTCCAGCAGGGAACCCCAAACTTCCCAACCACATTAACAGCTCTGACTGGGGAATCCCGAGGCATTCCCAGCCCATTCCCAGCCCGAGGCATTCCCGAGGCATTCCATAGAATCACTCTACCTAGTCCTGGGTCTTGCCCAAGGTCTCCTCCCAGCTGGATGTGCCTGGAACACCTCCCTAGGGAACACCTCAACTGGCTCCTTTCGACGCAAAGGAGCAGCGGCTCTACTCCGAGCTCCTCACGGATGACTGAGCTTTTGTGTCACAGATCTTTCTTGATGCAATGTCAACAGGCTAACTGCTTGCGGAACACTGCTGCATTCATTCATTATGTGATCTCTTATCTCCCTAGGCTGGATGGCATTGTTGGCCAAAACAATATTCACAATTGCCATCTCTTGTTCCTGTGTAAACCCTCGTCCTCCACCATGTCATTGCCTTTCCACTCTGTAGAATATTCAACAACTGTGTGCAGTTTGTTGCCATCCACTCCTACAATGCAGTGCAGTAAACAGGTGACTTAGAGCTTCAGATGTTTATGTAACACAGTACAATACAGTAATGCTGAAGTTTCCATTAGCTAGTTTCATACCTGTTCTCATTTCTAAAGGTTTGAATAATGGATACCACTGTAAATCGACTCAAGTTGGGCTAGACTCTCAGTCCAGGCTTCCTCATGGTTAGCCCGTGGTTGATAACATGATCAATTAGCGTAGCCCTAATCTCATCAGAGACAACTGTCCTTCGACCTCTTCTTCGCCCTCGTCCTCTACCTCCTCTTCCATCTGGTCGTTCTTGTCCCCTCACTCTCTGTGCAATGTCTGCATCCATTGTTCTAAACAGGTAATCTGAACTTTGCAGTACATGTTTGAGCCTATACCAAAGCAGAGATTGGTTAATGATCAGTTCAGCAATTAGTGTGTACACATGTGAGGAGTGTGTGTGAGACACTGCTGAATAACTGTAGCATTTTTTCAACGGCCTTTCTAACTGTATTATTGTATTCATTTGGACTTTGTCATTAACTAGAAACCATAAACGGTAGGATATTATTTGATTTTTTTATTATTTCTTCAGGTCATAATTTACAATGACAGAATCAAAGCACATATGATTTTTCATGTTAAGAAGGGGAGACTAGTTAGTTACCTGTATTATTTTGGGGTGCAGATTTATAAACATCTTTGCACTTTAAAAGTGTTAATAATTTTTAGGTGAACACAGTTATTAAACATTGGATATATGTAGGGTGATGTTAATGTTTAATGCAGTGAAACTTGTAATATCTGTTAGATTGACGAATTGAACCCTATTGTGAACACTTGATGCATGAGAAGACCAGCTGTTGAGCTTAAAAGATTACTGGTGCAGTACAGTATGAAACGAGTTGCAGTGTTTAGCTGTAAATCCGACTAACTAGATGTTTACTCAAGATTATTTCGATATCAATAATATGACATTTCCCCAACTGCTTGCTGTAGCTAGCATCAGGCTATCAACAACCGTTTTGGCTGCATGTTTTTCTTGCAATGCACTAAATATTAGTGACTGAGTGCTGAGATTTGACAGTGCTGAATCTGTTGAAAGACATGCCATACTTTCACTGATCAGCTTCAAAAAGGTATCTAATAATATAATGCTTTAAGACTAGCTAATGTAGCTAGCTAATGTTCCAGTTAGTCTATCACGCTATCAACAATAGTTGTGGCTGCATGTGTTTTGTATTTTGTGTAACACATGTATTTTCAGATATTTAAGGTTCCTCTCCACCTCCCTTGTTAACTGGTTACACTGGGTGAAAAGTACAAGAATCCATGACAGTCTATGTCATGATAGTCAGTGGTTCAAGCCTGACTATGTGTTCTCCGGCTTTCTACCTTGCAACATCACTCTGCAGCAACTCTTTGTGTGCAGATCGGGTGCATGTAAATTCAATCAAGGAAGTATAGTTGAGCGTAATAATCCTGTACATGGTCTGACTAAAGGTATCCATGTTGGATGAGCCATGCAAAAAGAATTGGTGGCTCTGCAACATGTGGTTGGATGAACCATGTGCTTGCCCCTTGCCATCCCACAGATCTGGCCAAGGAGTTGCTGAGATGTCAACAACGCAGGGTGTCAGTGGGAATTGGGAGGGCAGAAACTAAGGGAAAAATGTATAATAAATGTTTGCTCATGCAATACCCAACATGTTATGTTCCCTTTTTTCTCAGTAACAAAATAAGTAATGCTACTCCTAATTAGGACTGACCCCATTCAGTTGACTAGTCAATTGTGAAGTCGAAATGCTCTTGTTCGGCTAAGATTGTTTTAGTCAAGCTGATATGACTGTGTGAGATTTGATTCCCGCCTGTGTCACTAAACTACTGTTATGGTGGTAGAATGAAATGAGGAGAAAATTGCAGATCTGCTGGTTCGTTTAATTATCCACACGGGAAGTACAATAACTGAGACACATAACTCTCATAAGATAGAATACTTGAAATACTAAGACTTGAGTAACATACAATAACCAACACTGAGTCACAGGACCCCAGTTATAAACTCCACTAATGACAACAAATAACAAATAACATAGGTGTGTGCAATATTGTGGAATCAGCACTGGACAGCTGCGCACTAGTATGATGTGAAGTAGCTGATTTAGATGTAACAGTACCCCCTTCCTTATATATATATATATATTTACAGCAGGGTAGGCGTAGCCGAAGATTTTGTGAAGATAACCATACGCAATCTTAGGGTCTAAACAAAGGAGCAGTGCTTCTGTGTGGGGCAGCTTGTGTCGGTCAGACGTTGACGGCGTACCGCCCTTTGAAAGCGGACATGGGACGCATTCCATATGGTCTCCGCCCATCGAAACAAGTCATCCACTGCAAGGGCTTGCGTAGTACTATGATGCCAAGGTGCTAAGGGGACTGAAATCCTAAAACACATTGGAAGGGCGTTAATCCAGTAGCAGAATGTCGGAGGGAATTTTGGGCATATCCAGATGCTAGGGATGTATGGGCCCAGGCAAGGAGTTGATCTCTCACAGCTGTAGGAACATAGGATCTCCCTTGGGGACAGTTCGAAGGAGAGGGTTTGCTTACCAGCCCCTGTTGTATGGCCTCATCCACCTCCCAAGAAATGGGTGCAATGATGCCTGCCGGTGGAATTATGGGACCTTCCTCCTCACAGTCGTCCTTGCTTTCATGCATCCACAATAGTGCATCCGCTTTGGTGTTCTTTGAGCCTGGCCTATAGGACAAATTAAAATCAAACCATGAGAAATTCTTGGCTTGTCTAGGGTTGAGTCGATGAGCTCCTTTGACGTATTCTAAGTTCCGATGATCAGTTAACACCACAAACGGATGTTTGGCACCCTCTAGGCAGTGACGCCATGCCTGCTGGGCTTTCTTAACCACCAGTAGTTCTCTATCTCCAACGTCATAATTTCTCTCTGCAGCTGTGAGTTTACAGGAGTAAAAGGCACAGTGGTAGAGTTTAGAGGGCGTACATTGGCACTGTGACAAAACGGCTCCTATGCCTACCTTTGACGCATCGACCTCTATGAAAAATGGCAAAGTGGGATCAGGACAGGAGTGTTTCAGGACAGGAGCCGTTGTGAAGCGTTTCTTCAGGTGTTGGATGCCACTCCAGCCTCTGGCGTCCATGCAGCGGAGATTCTATAGGCCAGGAATCCGATGTCTGATGGAAAACACATTTCTCAGCTTTAGCGTAGAGGTGGTTGTTTAACAGTCATCCTAGGGCCTCTGACATGTAGTACGTGGGTTGTATGTTGCTGAATAGATCCAAATATTGTCCATGTACACGATTACCCAGCGGCCAAACACATCTCTCAACACCTCATTGATGAATGCCTGGAAGACTGAGGCAGCATTAGTGGCATAACTAAGTATTCATAATGCCCTGTGGTCGTACTAAATGCTGTCTTCCATTCATCCCACTCACAAATATGAATGAGGTTGTAGGCGCTGCGTAAATCCAATTTTGTAAAATATTTTGTGCCCTGTAACATCTCGACAGTGGTGTGAATGATTCCTGTGTTTAGTAGTACCAACCGATAGGCAGAAGTTTTCCCCTTAAGACACAACCCCTTCTCATTTGCATAATGAGGCAGAAATGCATACAGAAATGTAAATATGACAGGTAGAAATAAATAGCGTTGAAGAAATAAATAGGGTAAAAAAATACAAAGGAAGAATAAAACCGACAAAAATATTATAATATACACATAACTACATACATTTAAAAAATAAGTCATAAATAAATAAAGTTGAAAATGATAACGGACAATAAATAAATAAGGTAATTATTACAAAGGTGAATAAATAAAGAAGCTAATTAAAAGAGATATACATTAATGTCTCATTGTATAATTTAATTACTGCCTAGATTTATTTATTTACTGTATTTATTGTGCAATTAATTGTATGCTTATTTATTTTTTGAGCATTTATTTATTTATATATTTATTTCTTATTTTGTCAGACTTGGTCCTCCATATCTATGTAGTCTAACTAAAAATATCAACTTATATTCAACACATATTAGTATGTCATGTACATGCTCAAACTTCGTTGTGATGATAATGAAAGCGGAAAAATTGAACTAAATAGTAACAATATTTCAATTCCCGGCACACACGTGGATTTTAAATTGAAAACAGCCAAGCACATTAAAGGCTTTTTAATTTAAAATCCACGTGTGTGCCGGGAATTGAAATATTGTTACTATTTAGTTCAATTTTTCCGCTTTCATTATCACATATTCCCTCTCCTAGGGCACCAGTGGTAAAGATATATATATATATTTTTTTCTTTGAATTCCTGATGCGCTCCTGCACCCCTTCGTTTGAATTCGTTGTGATGATGTTTGCTCCATATATGGTGAACATATACGGAGCAACATTTTTGTCTTCATATCTCAATCAAAACGTTTTCCTTTACAAACATTTTTCTTTCAAAAGCAAAACACGTCTTAATCATATAGTATGTAATTGAAAACCAAATTGTTTCTACTGCAATCAAAGGTTTTTATATTAAAAGCAACAACAATAAACGTTGGTCATGTTGTGTAAAAGTTTTGCTTGCAAGTAGAAAAGATTTGCTTGCAAGTAAGAAGGTTTTGCTTGCTAAATATATCTTTTTCAATGAACTCTTGTCCCCATTCCTGTCGGCTACCAGTAGTCAACACAGCAGAACGTCAGAACGTCATTGAACGTGACTCTTTATGTTCAAACCATACAGTCTATGGTTCAAACGAATTAAGTAGTGCATAGAAAATCACATCTTTACCTATGGAGGCTACTTAGATGCGGTTGCGATATCATGCCAAAACAGTGTTGTATATTACATCAATAATAACTTAAAATTGAGTTGGCATGTAATATGGCAATAGAAACACTTTGAAAGATGGGATCAAAAACTCCAAGTGGGGCCCATCATCTCTACACAAACAGTAATTCTAGTATGTTATTCGGCTTTACCTACAAAGCATAGATACCTTTGCAAACATGGGTCATCTAATTGTTCAAAATACTTTACTGTAACTAGTTAGTGTATTTACCAAATGCATAGACACATGCAATTGCATGTACACGACACAAATTATTCCTTGCAATCTGAGACTACAGTATAAACTAGTTCTGCTGTTTTGACCAAATGGGGTCAAAAAAATGTTTTGCAAGCAAAGGTTTTTATTTTGTAAGCAAAACATTCTTACTTGTAAGCAAATCTTTTCTACTTGCAAGCAAAACTTTTAAACATGACCAATGTTTTTTGTTGTTGCTTTTAATATAAAAACTTTTGATTACAATAATAATTTTGTTTTGAATTATATAATATTTGATTAAGACATGTGTTTTGCTTTTGATTGCGAAATAAAGGCACAAATGTAGCTCCATAAACATACAAGTTACTTTGTTAACAGAATGGATAAGCCATGCTTCTAACTACATTTTGAATGGCACAATGTCTTTTTGACATTCACTGTACTAGACTATGATACAGACAGTGGTGGGCCGTCAGGGCCTGCAAGGCCTTCTCTGCAGGCCCAAAGATAATCAGAAATGTATTTTTGTACTTTTTTAGGATATTTTTTAATAATATATATTTCACAAAGTTCATTTACAATGGTCTATATGGTGATTTCATTGCTACAGTACGTTCTTTTCAGTTGCCTTGCTTTTAGCGCAGCTCAAATAAATGAAAGCTTTTATCCAATAAGATTTTATCATCTGTGTTTTCTCCGAGTAGACTAGGGCCTTCAGAATTCCGAGTGAATGCAGTGTGCTGTTGAAGCCCATCAGGACCATGTTGTTGATTGTCATATTTTTAACCAATCAGATTTCGACTTTACCAGGTTGGGTGTGTTCTTTGACCAAGTAAAGCGTTTCTGCAGGCCTAGCCTTACGTCAGCATTGTTTCTGTTGCTGATAGGAGGGGCAGTTCAAGTTCGCCATCCGAACAACAACTAGCTTAGTTCTCCCAGCTTAGCTCTCCCTCTTCCGATTTCTTTAAACTTTCAATTTTTAGATTGTTAGATTTTTTACTTTTACCAGAATGGCAGATAGAGGTGAAGAAGTTACTTTGGTGGCGAATATAGGACTGGACAACATCGACTCTCAGCACTGGGCAAGATATTTTATTGGAAGTTAACGCAAAGATGTGCTGTACAACAGCATCGTAGAACACTTTTTAAAAGAGAAAGGACTTCGTTTTCAAATAATGAGCATCTTTGGTGAGTTTGATGGATTTCTATATATTTTTACTAGCAGGGCCTTAACTAGGGATGGGCCGATACCGATACCAGCACATTTAAATACAGGAAAGAATGAAGGATGCAATTCGGTTTTCTGTAGAAAACGGCATGAGCAACGCCCCTGACCTAGCCTCTGAAAGCCACCTTCAGCGAGGAAAGACAAATGTCAGTAGTTTGGAAAACTTCTGGGTGAACAAAATAGTGATATTTCTGAGTTCCAGCATACTAATGTTAATAAATATAACTTAAAGAAATACGATGTAGCCTATTTATATTTTGTTCAATAGATTACATTGATAGTAAGTACAGCTAATTGTGTACCAATTATAATAAAACAATAAAATACCTTAACAGAATAATGTGATTAGGTAATTATCCCTGTTTTGGAGAAAGTCACTTCATACAGATTTTCTCATCTTACACAAAATTTCTGCAATGCTTAGTTAGGACAAATTCGAACACAAACGTCTATTGCGTTCGCGTTTACAAACTTGTTTCTCTCACTTAATTAGGGAAGGAGACGTAAACCATTGACATCTAATAAATATTACACATTCTTGACCTGCAATGTAAATGATGTTCTTCTGGATATGTAGGAATATTTACTTTTCTACATTTGAATTGGCTGATCAACATCTAAGATATAGCAGGTTTTAGCTTGATAAATGTGACATTTGGCATAGTTCAAAAGTGCAAAGTTCTCCTATCGGTACTCGTATCAGCAAGTACCCAAAATGAAATACTCTGTAATTGTACTCGTTCCATAAAAAGTGGTATCGGCCCATCCCTAGCCTTAAAGGTTCTTAACGGGGTTTAGTGCATGTACTGTATTTGTATTCATGTAGGGGGAGATATACAGACACACTTCATCCTGGCGACAGACCTGTTAATACTTGTTAATTATTACTGCTTGTTTTAGATCACTACTGGTGTGAAGCATGTGCAGATCGTATATATAAGGTCTGTGGTTCAGATTCAGGGGTCTTAGTGGGCTGTGCCTTTGAGTGTGCATGGTAAACCTGGATGTGCGTTTAATAATGCGTAGTGTTAAATTCTTATGGTTTCAGTCGTGTCGGGTGAATTAGTGTATTTTAAGTCTCATAGATGTTGAGCCTTGTGTTAAATAACCTTTATCGAGTGGAATAAACGTATCTTCACTATGAATATGCGGTGCATTATATGCCGAATGACAATAACCTATAGCCCTAGAATGTCATTGTGAGGTTATCATAATGCGTTTTAATTTTGGGAAGATAGTGAAGGCCTAGGTGTAAAATGCACGGCCCACCACTGGATACAGAGAGCATTCATGCTTGACAAAAGGATATACAATATATTGATTACACTGGATTCTCTTTTATGTTGTCGAGATTCACAAAATTGTTGTGACTGGTAAATTGTTCAAGACCAAATTATTTCAAAATAAAAATATGTAGATGTCTCGATCGTCTAGATAAAGAATTCAGGACATTAAACCTGCAACTCATCACTAATACTATGTAGTGTATGCCACTCAGTGTCCCCCAGGTACAGAAACAGTATGTAAATGTATGCACTCACTAAAACATGTCACCCTCGATAATTTACTTAAATTTATATTTCAACTGTAACAGGGCAATTTGAGGCCTGAATCCCGATTGTCTAATTCTTCTTATTAATAATGTATTATAGTATTAAGGCGCATTGATGTGCATATGTTTGGAATATATATTATGATTTGACAGGCTTGCTAGACATGAATAAAAAACTGTCCATTATGGACAGTATTAGAAGAGACCATGCAGGTCTCTGAAGAGCTTCTGTGCCCTGAAAGCTAAGCATTTTGATTGTGCAAGCGAGAGCCTTGTAAAATGCATCTTAAATTCAAATGGATGGATGTGTTAATTGTTGCTTTAGATACCAGATCATAGACCCTCTGCCATGGTCTTTGTTACATCTGATTAAATCCTTTCTTTTCATAACTTGATACAGTGTTGCCGTGTATTCTAATGTTTCTGCATTGGGAAGGCCTCAAAACAAAGGTTTATTTGTTTAAAATTAAAACACCTTTAATTGGGATAGATAAGCCTAATAATCATCTACCTTGCCATGTCACTCTCCAGCAACTCCTTGTGTGCGGTTCAGGTGCCTGTAAATTCAATCACGGAAGAATAGTTGCTGAATGTAATCATCCAGTACATGATCTGACTAAAGGCTTCCGTGTTGGATGAGCCATGTGTGAAAAAGATTCAGCAGCTCGGCGACGTGGTTGGATGAACCATGTTCTTAGTCAACTTACCTGATTAAATAATGGTTATATTAAATGTGAGTGCCCCCATCATCCAGCATCTGTACAAGGAGTTGCAGAGCTGCCAAAAGGCAGGGTTAGTGGAAATTGGGTAGGAAAATAAAATATATATAATATTTATGTATTCAAATGAATATATATCTATATATACATAGGTGTATATATATTATATTTTTCAAATAAACAAAAACAGGAAGTACCTCATCAACATTTGATGTAAACACACACATCCTCAAAACATAGTTTTCTATTTAAATCTATACATTTTCTTTAATGAATTGCCAGTTTATGTATCCATAGCCCTGTTTGTGAATTTGAAATGTAGCAACATTTCTCTAGTTTCTGACCATGTATGTTTTTTTCCTTAGTCAGTAACACTGCTGTTTTAACTGACAGTTACAGCTTTGATAAGGAAATCGTATTGTTTCCTCCTGATGCATTTTTGTTGGTATTCCTAGAACAGACAGTGCCTCAGCAAAGCAATCGCTTCCCCTTTCAGCCTGGCTGAGTGTGTGCTCAATCATGAGCATCTCACAGAAGACAGGATTGGTGTGGAAGGATGTTAAAATGTCAGGTCCTGTGAGAAGATGTCATTGTTGGACAACATGCATCTACTGCATATGACCTGAACTTGAGGGAACTGGTGACATTTCTCAGATTCCCAATGGCTAATTGTCACAAGTCACAGCAAACTAGAGTTAAAGTTAGTTTAACAACCGTGATGGAATGGGTGGGCATTCCTTTAGTTGTAAGTGGGAGATTCACTAGCAGTGCAGCAAAGGAAAAGTGGTATTTTACTGACTTGCTCTCTATTGTAGATTTGAATGGTCACACAGTATGTAACTGGAACTCTCAGTCAACGTTTAAGTTAAAAATGCAAGCTGGGGATTGTAGACTATGTTGTTTTGAGGCTATTAAAGATTTCTGGCAGCATAAGAAAAATGAATGTATAGTATTGACAGATTGTAAGTACAAGGTGGAGTTGACTTACTTGGTAAGTTAGCATTTGTGTAAAGTTTGGAAATTACACATAGAGAGACAATGCTTCATATGATTTTGACATTGTTGCAGCAGATGGTCATATAGACAGTTCTGGACGTATTCAGCTATGGAAAAAGAGACTAAGGAATATAATCACAATCATGACCATTAGCAAAAGGCAAAACCCAGTGATGCTCAGGGAAAATGAATAAAGTGGGCTTATAAGAACAATGGACAAGCTGCTGACCCAAGTCCCATTTATTGAAATGTGTACAGTACTTAGATGCCCGAAGCCACACTCTCAGAAACAAAGGTAGAGTGAAGGTACGTTTTTGTGCTTTAAAGTATAATTTCCACAAATGTACCCTCTAAGGTACAATCATGTTACTGTGGGGTAATAATGAGTAACTTTTACAAGTAAAAATATACACATGAATAATGTATTGCTGAAAGGTACATATCTGTACCCTTCAATGCTGTGAATGGTATACCATTGAAAGAATAGTTTGTGACCCAAAGCACACACGAAAATGAACAAGTTACCGATTTAAATTAATACATTTCTTGACATTAATCTTGGAGAATGCAGGGAGAATGTCTATTGGTGCATTTGTGGAGAGCAGAGAACACTAGAGAAAATATGATAATTAAATCGAAAAGCCAGAGAAAAGGAAAATAATGTTGAAGTAATTTAATTGCAAATTTTTATTATCTATTGCTGTGTTTCCTTAAGAAATTGTTGGGGGACTGACTCCACAACACCTGATTGTTTAGGAGAGCTGAGCACAAGAGATTTCAGCAAACATATTTGCCAGACCTTGAGCAATTCCTTTCAGAAGAAGTAGTGAGTCTGCAGTAACGAGTGAGTCTGTGGTAATGTACTCTAGTGAAATGGCAAATAATGCCTTTTCTATTCTGACCATGACAGGCATTATCACCAAATGATTGGCATATGGGATAGAATTAAGCGACCTGGAAGCAAAGCAATTCACAGGTAAGTGAACTCAATTTATGACTAATATCGTCAAGTAACTTTAGAAAATGTAACAAGTTCCCGCCTATTTAGTTAATGTTAGCTAGCTAGCTAAGTAATATAAAATTAAATGCAAATAAAGGTGGAGATATAGCTAGCTAGCTACAAAGCTAGCTAGCTTTGAGAGCTTATTTAGTGTGTGAGCTGTGGTTGGAGTTGGTTTGGATTGTTTTAATGTGACTGAGAAATGATCTACCCGAAAATATACTCTGATCAAAAAGCACCATTTATATCTCATTGTCTTATAAAAAATATAAAAATAATTTACATGTATACCAATTCATATTTCACTGTTTAAATGTTAGCTAATTAATCAGTCAATACAACATATGCAATTGAAACAGCTAACTAGCTAACTTAGGTAACTTAAGTGTCTAATATAATAAGTAGTAGCTACATGTTGAACATTTAATGTGTTGGAAAGTATAATAACACTGTGAAAAATGTTCCATGGTATTTGAAAATGATAAAGCAATGTGTTTTTATATTTAAAGCAGCATTGTGTAAGAATTGCTCCCATCTAGTGGTGAAATTGTATATGACAAGCAACTGAATACTGTTCTACTTACGAAAATACTTTGATTAGTTGGTGGAAGTAATTACACATGAATGAGCACATATTTTTGAAGGACCAAAGGGGTTTTTGCTAAGAATCAACAAAAAAATACACATTGTAGCTTTAACCATAAGTTGTTTTTCTCGGTAAAATAAATTAACAAATGTACAGAAATTATCACTTAAACCAGCAATACAATAAACAGTATTATTATTTTATGTTATACCTTTATCAATCCAGTCTTGTATTATTATAGATTTTTTTCCAACTGTTGTAACTTTATTATTCCATATTATGGAATTGTGTGGGGAGAAGTTATGAAAATAACAATTTCCAAGCTAGGAGAGCCTGTTGATGGAATTTGGATAATTTTGCTGATAACTTTGTAAAGATAAAGATTCATCAAAGTAGAAAATGCAGATACCTCAATTTCCCCAAAAATATTGTTTGGAGTAAATTACCAAAGATAATTTGTTTTTTTAAGACACTCTTTAATCCATTTTACATTCTACACAATGATTGTGTCTATTTTTCCAGGCAAAGTTTGTTGAGTCTTGGACAAACAATGATAGAGCAGGGTAAACTAGTCTTAAAATCCCTTCAGCTTTAGTCTGATGGATAAGTCCCGTTGAAGTCATATTCATTATATATTTTGTCTTTTTGAGTCTAGAAACAAAGTTGAGTTGCTGTTTGATCATTGTATCTTTAGTTATATTAATACCTAAATATTTCAATATTTCAAGGGATACTTCACCGATTAGCATTAAGCTTTGTATCAGTATAAACCTAGAAGTATTTTCGAATGACCGTGCTTCCCTCCCTAATGTTCCCCTGAGATGAGAAAAATTGTTGTTTTGCATCATCGAAGGCATTTCCCAGACACACAATAGAGATATTTCTCATCTAAGGGGGACATGAGGGAGGGAAGCACGGTCATTCGAAAATACTAGAGCCCGACCGATATATCGGCCAATATTAGGCATTTTCCAAACTATCGGTACCGGCAATTATAATGGTCGATAAATTAATATTAAAAACAATATCTATATACATATATTTTTTTTAACTGTTATATTTATGAAGCTATTAAGTCTATTAATACTGGTAACTTAGATTTTTTTCTTCAAATTACTTTAATAAACTGGTATATTCTGTGTCCCTGCAAAGAGGAAGTTGACGATGCAGACTCACCATGAACGCCAGAGAGAAATTTCATATGTATTACATAATCAGAGTAGCCTATTTATTTTTGTTTTGAATAGTGTTGTTTAAAAGTAGACATTTCACACTTTCTATAATATATTTATTATAATATATATTTCTCAAATCTTTGAGGCACAAGCTGAGTTTCGGTGCCCTCCAGTTTACGTGCAATGCAAGTGATCGTGCCAGTGCCTTATTACTGCTAAATAATGGCTATTGTTTATTAAATACAGGCAATTGGTTGATAAAACAATGATCAAAATTAAGATACAATTTTTACAAAACAAAACTCAATCAAGTGTTCAAAATCACGTCTCACGCACTCATGTCTCCAGACATATTGAGCATCTCATGATGCATCCTATCTTTCTCATGCTGCATGCTCACTAAATAAATAATAACATTAGCCTATAATATTCAAACATAAATATGAAACTAAATATGTTTTCTTTAATGGCTATACAGCACAGAGAAGTTTCATGTCTTATATAATTTCATGTCGATATAATGACGTCACATATTTTCTTATATATATCTTATCTTTGACCCGTGATCTGAATGGACCAGTGTAAAAATAGACCTGTACCCGAAAAATACCCGAGATTTTTTGGACAAACAGACCCATGCCCGTTTGGGTCCAAAAGACCCATTCAATAGCGTAATAGTGCAACAAAGAGAAAAGACAGATAGTAGTAAACTTTTCTATGTTGAAATGTTGCCATACTGACGACACTCCTTTCTTCGATTGTTTTCCTTTGTACTTGTTCTCTTCTAACTTTCTGTTAATTTCAGTGTAAAAGGCCTTAGTTGACTGACCCTTCATTTTTTGGACAATTAGCCTTTCCCAGTGCGTACTGAGTAGTATTGCGCATTCTCCTCTTTCTAGCGGCTACCGGACAGGCACACAAGATAAACCTACGTGTTTGAAACAAATGGACAGAGTAATTTAAGTTTTTAATAATATAATTTCATGTAAGCATTTTTCGTAATTAATGAACAGTTGTTAAATGCAAATAAATTGCATATACCCAAGATCCATTGCAATTACGTCAAACCCGACCCGGATCCTAATGCGATATACAATTGTGGACTCGGAACTTTGGGTCTAGTGGACCCATGAAGACCTCTACCGGACGGTTGCTATTCCCTTCTCTCATTCGGACAATTTGATGCACAGTATCCACAAGAAATTCCATTTTATTATTTTTCCCCAAAAGATTTGGGCAAAAATATAAAAAAATCTTCTTACATCTTCTGTCCTTTTATAATTTATATTCTCAGGGAGATAGAATAACTTTAAATTCCATCTGTGTCTGTCACAACCTGGCAGTGACTATAGCCAGGTTGTGGCAGAAAAGTGAACTGAGATCTTGGACTCAATATACGTGTATATGTATTTCTGTGTAGTGGGGGCTTCTGGGGTTTATTTTTATGTTAGTGCAATGCGCTGAGGGTTTATGTTACTATAAGGAATGTTATGTATGGTGAATGTTATGTATGGTTCTCTTATTTGTGTTAAAGAGTATAACCACTGGTTTGGCATGTAATATTTATGTTGGTTAGTTTAATTCAAGTGTGGGTATATTGGCAAGTCTGGCGCCATCCCCTGTTTCTCCATTGAATTACCCTGGTGTCCTTAGATAAGAGGACTATTAGCATTAAAAACTAATTGCTTTCAGCCTGTGCTATTTGTGCTATTTATGCAATGGGGAGCAAGGAGTGGCGTGATTCATTAAAGAGATTTGGAGTGTTATGTTTGGTGGAAGTCATGGATCCTCAGAAGAGTAAGTTATGAGAAGAGTGTTGGTTCCTATCAGTTTAGGCTCACGCAAGGTATATTAGCTCCAGCGTCTATGCCGCTGAAAGAGCACTTTAGTCTGATATAACCGTGTGCCTCCTATATGTATTAGTAGAGTTAATGTGTACGCTCTATATTAGTGGGTGCTTCTAATTAGCATAGTAAGTGCTGTATACATCAGCCTCCAACGACAGGGGTGGGAATGAAAACACAAGGGCGAAATACACAAAAACAGAGGAAACTAATACAGTACACCTGGGAAGTAATCAACCTAAGGAACCAATATGACATCATATAACAAAAGACCTGCAAGACACAGAAGGGACACCAGGGGGTCCAACACAACAAACATATAGGGCAGACAGCTGAACACTAGAACACACAGGACAGAATTCTAAAGCATAACACCCGGGGCAGTAACTCAAACATAAACGGTTAGTCTAACAGCCCACACTGGGCTGCGTTTGACAGTTTATCATAAAATGTATCTTAACTGAAGATATCATAAAAGGATGTATGCATTTCATGCACCCCGATACTTACTAGATTTTAGTACTGATGTTGTATTTACACTAATTTACTTTAAATTTTGGTTTAGACTGACGCTCCTTACCCGATCACCCATTTGAGACATTGACTGGAAGTCAGCCTTTATTAGAAGAGGACCCAGTGTGTTTTTTGCACATATTTTGTTTTCAATATGGCATACTCACCTAAACGGAAGAACACCTTGACGTTTGTACAGCGCAATATCAGAAAAAGGGGATAAGCCGCTCACAATCACCTTCACTAGAATGATTGACCAGTTGTATTAATGCCTCGCTTACATCAAAGTCTTAGGTGTTCTTGAAGAACATTCACATTAATGAAATTAGTAAAGCATGTTGGATTTATACATGCTGATGAGAAGCAGTTTCAACATAAGGTGCGGGTTGAGATACAAAAACCTGAGACACAAAAAGTTTTACAATCTAATGATTTTTTTGAAGAAGCTTCAAATGTAATTAGGTCTTAATACAGGCTCAAATAGCATTGCAAGTCAAAGCTTGATATGACTGAACCAGTTCAGTATACTTTAAGAGGTTCATCTGGACATAAACTAGGCAGCTATTCCTGTGTTCCTTTTAGTCAAGTGCTGCAAAAATATTGTTCCCATGAACATGTATGGGAAGAAACACATTCTTACAATAACCAACAAAGAAGTGAAGATGTGTTAAGTGACTCTTCTGATGGGGTCTACTATGCAGAGTACTCATTCTTTATGCATCATCCAAATTCCTTACGACTACATTTTTATGAGGACAAGTTTGAAGTAGTGACCCCTTTAGGCACTGAACGAAACAAACACATGTTGTGTGCCTTTTATTATACAATCGTAATATGGATGGGCAGTACCGGTCTCAATTGAAGAATATTAATTTAGCTTTACTTATGTGTTAATCCCATGTAAAACAATGTGGTTGGGATGTCATATTGAAACCAATTCTTGATGATCTCAAAGACCTCGCAACTAATGGGTTCACTGTATGTACAGTATGCGATAATCTGTCTGCTCATATGCTTGGTGGATACAGGAAGTCATTGAACTCAGGAAGGATTTGTAGGTATTGCATGACAATTTATAATGAAATGAAGGAAAGATTTACAGCGGAAAGTTTAGATTTAAGGACACCAGGTTCACCAATATCACCTTGAATGTATAGAACAAAATCCAGACAGTAAATCACTATATGGAGTAGATAGTAAATGTCCATTTGATGAACGACCCTATTTTATCACAACTTCCTTTCCCCCAGACATAATGCATGATCTACTAGAGGGAGTAATTACTTTACTTCTGAAACTTGTTTTAACTCAAGCACATAGAGAGAAGCATATCACTATAATAGAAGTAAATGAAGCGTCATAGAAAATCTCTATAGGTCAAAATGACATGGCAAACCAACCAGTACTGCTGTCTGAAAATCTTTCAAATAAGTCTAGAATAGTTGGATCTGCATCACAGAAGATGTCATTTTAGATTGCTCCCTTCTTTAATAGCACACCATGTTCCACTAGAATGTAAATATTGGAATGTGTTCCTCTTATGTCTTGAGATTTCAGATATTGTCATGGCACCTTCATTAAAAAAACTGTCAATTTTTGGACCTCTTTGGTGCATGCGATTTGAAAGGAAGCATCAGTATTTAAAAAATATTGCAACTTATTGTAGAAACTTAATCAACATTGCAACAACAATTAGCCATCAGCAATAGAAATATTGCTTTGAGTTTTGCTCCAGGACTTTGGGCGACTTTTGGGTGAAAATGACCAGGAAAGAGTATTGGCACACCATTTTAATCTTTGCCACCCCAACTTCAGATTGCTCTTTGAAACTTGGTAGGAATAGATTTAAAGGACAAAGTTTTCCAACGTGTATCTGAAGTTAATTTTAAATGAGGTTTAAGACATTTTTGTTATTGCTACAGTTCATTCTGAGGACATTCTCTCGTTTTCTGAGGTTAAATACATTTTCAACATTGACACAAAAGGTTCTTTGTGTGAGAAAATGCTGATTCCAGTATCATATCTTCCACACTTCCACGCATACCATGTTAAATTTGACAATGACTGGTCATTTTTTCTGGCAAGACAAGAGATACATTATTCACCCCTTGGTAGCTATGCTGTGGATGACAGATTGCTGGGTGAATATTTCAAAGTAATGAGTATTGTGAAGCATTTCTTTATTAATGGATTTGATGAACAGATTTTTTGTGTATTGATAAAATGTGTTGTAGTGGTGAATATTTCGTAGCAATGTGTATAGTGAACCTTGTTTTATTTTCATTGATGAATTTTATTGTAACGATCACTCCTCTGTAATGATCAAACTCCCAAAAGGTAAAAATAAACAATAACCTTTATTCTCTTAGGGTAATTAGTCAACCAAGGCAGAAAAAGACTAAACAAACTATGCATGGTCAGGCCAGAATAACAATACAATGTATAGGCTAAGGTACATGGGAATATCCAAGGCAGAATAATAATCAAAAACGGAGCAGAGGTCAGACCGGAAACAACAATACAGGAATATAAGCTCAGTAAGAAGAAAAACAAGTACTTACAATACCTCGCGAAGAGGCAATGTGTGTGTGTGGCTTAAATACAGAGTGGGTGAGAGCAGGTGTTCAGAATTTGGATGATTGAGTTATGGGAATTGTAGTTCTGAACAGGCATGACAAGTTGTAGTTCGAGCAATCCAGGAAGGAGGAACTGGAAACGTTACAGAACCCCCCCCCCCCCTCAAGGCGCAGCTCCTGAGGTGCCAAACAGCGGACATGCCACAGGACCCCAGGTGGCAGAAGACCCGGGCAGGAGACTGTAGTAGCAGAAACCAGGTCGTCGGAGGCACACTAAGCCGAAGCATACGAGCAGACCAGGCAGGCGGGAGGAACTCTGGCGGACCGGATGGCGGAGGCAACAGCCGCGGACCAGAAGGCGGAGGCTCGGCGGGACAAAGCAGACAAGCAGTCCTGGCTGGTGGACGGAGTCTTGGTGGGCCGGAGGGCGGAGGCAGCAGCAGTGGACCGGAGGGACACAGAGAGTGGCACAAAGACCGGGGCAGACGTAAGCCCGGGGACTAGCACCGGAGCAGGGACGGGGCAGACACTGGCACAGGGACAGGAGCAGGACATGGCACTGGGAAAGGAGCAGGACATGGCACTGGGAGAGGAGCAGGACATGGCACTGGGAGAGGAGCAGGACATGGCACTGGGAGAGGAGCAGGACATGGCACTGGGAGAGGAGCAGGACATGGCACTGGGAGAGGAGCAGGACATGGCACTGGGAGAGGAGCAGGACATGGCACTGGGAGAGGAGCAGGCAA
>JACXGM010013580.1:9747-23115 GCA_016801145.1 Umbra pygmaea | reverse complement strand
TGTCAAACCGGTTCCACGGAGGGCCGAGTGTATGCAGGTTTTCGCTCTTACCTTGTACCTGACTGATTGAATAGGTTACTAATTGGTTAAGATCTCCCCTCACCTGGCAGTCTAGTTCTTAATTGGGCTCTAATTGAAAGGAAAGACCAAAAACCAGCATACACTCGGCCCTCCGTGGAACCGGTTTGACATCCCTGCATTATGACATATTGTCACACCCGCTCAGGCTGGAGCCATGGATTCACAGTCAGACACTGGCACGGTGCAACATCCCGGTTCACACGAACACAGCACACAAATCAGAGACACATCACCGGAATACTGAACACCTGTAGGTCTTTCCTCTACCATATAATAGCCAGACAAACTAATGCCTCTTTGCAAGGTATTTTTATTAGATTCAACTAAGAATTCTTTGAGATAGGAATTTTGGGTTTTCATGAGCTGTATGCCAAAATCATCAGTATTAAAACAAAAATGACCTGAAATATTTCAGTTGGTGTGCAATGAATCTAAAATATATGAAAGTTTACATTGTATCATTACATTATGGAAAATAATGAACTTTATCACAATATGCTAATTTCTTGAGAAGGACCTGTATGTGTATATATATATATATATATATATATATATATATATATATATATATATATTTATAAATCAAATTTAAACTGAATGTAAGGTCCGCCCTCAGTTTTGAATCAATCAATCAAATGGCTTCTGCCTCCAAATAGACCTATCAGCGTGTTGATTACTTGCCATTCCCATTTGCTATTGTATTGTCTGCATAGTATACTATTGCGTATTGTCTATATTAAGACTCTTCCTGAGTCTGCATGTTACACATAGCTACTGTACAGTATATAACAGCAGAGGTCTGACATAACCTCCTTACCTCACCCATGGCATCCTGAACTAAACCCCCTGGTCATCCACCTTCCTTAACTCACCCATGGCATCCTAAAGTAAACCCCCTGGTCCTCCACCCTCCTTATCTCACCCATGGCATCCTGAACTGAACCCCTGGTCATCCACCTTCCTTACCTCACCCATAACATCCTGAACTAAACCCGCTGGTTCTCCACCCTCCTTACCTCACCCATGACATCCAGAACTGAACCCCCTGGTCATCCACCCTCCTTACCTCACCCATGGCATCCAGAACTGAACCCCCTGGTCATCCACCTTCCTTACCTCACCCATAACATCCTGAACTAAACCCCCTAGTCCTCCACCCTCCTTACCTCACCCATGGCATCCAGAACTGAACCCCCTGGTCATCCACCCTCCTTACCTCACCCATGGCATCCAGAACTGAACCCCCTGGTCATCCACCCTCCTTACCTCACCTATGACATCCAGAACTGAACCCCCTGGTCATTCATCCTCCTTACCTCACCCATTACATCCTGAACTAAACCCCCTGGTCATCCACCCTCCTTAACTCACCCATGGCATCCTGAACTAAACCCCCTGGTCATCCACCCTCCTTAACTCACCCATAGCATCCTAAACTGAACCCACTGGTCATCCACCCTCATTACCTCACTCCTCAACAGAAGAGTTTTCAATACACCAACTCTTAACATTGTAAGTAATCTTCTTATTTGTCTACATGACAGCATGACTGTTTAATCTTACTGCACACCTTTAGGTGGGTGTTTCTAAAGTAAAGTCTGTCCTGCTTTGAGGGAAAGAGTGGAGTTGTTTTCTAACACCACCTATCTATGATGAGCACTGCTTGCATACTATTACACCCAATACAAACAGCCCATTCCATAGTGGATTTTACTCATAAATGTTTTTATAAATGTTTCATTTGACCATAATTCCTAAGTCCTCGGCTGTCTGCGTGTTCGACAACTAAACCGCAAGTCTCCCAGCCTCCTCAGAATTTGTAAGTCACCAGCCTCCACTGATGACAGCTACACCTATTTGAAAAATGACACCCAACACAAAAACATCCAAAAATCCCAATCTGTCACAAAAAGTTATCAAATAATCAGGAAACATGATTCTGCCCTGTGCCTTTAAGGGGTTTTAACTGCCCATCCTTATTATCTTGTGCTTAAGTACATTTCCTCATTGCTTATCTCTAGTTCATTATAGTAATTGATTAGAAAGCTAAACCTCTCTCCCTCTCCCTCTTCCCCTGCCTCTCCCCTCCCTCTCCCTCTCTCTCTCCCCCTCCCCCTCTCTCTCTCTCTCTTCCCACACCCCTTTGATGTCTCAAGTTTAAATGGAATTGTGGTCTTTAAATTGGCAGTGTCCAAAGTCTGAATGTGGCTTCAATACCACATCCAATCAAACAAACACAGGCCCTCGCCCGCTGTCTTCGCCTCCCCATAAACCCTGCCTAGGAATGGCCCTCCATGGGTCAGGTAATGGTGCCTGCTGCAGTCTACTCCCTTTCCATCCTCTGAGATGGAGGAAGCACACTCAATTGTCAATACAAACAACAACTTCTTAGAGATTCAAAGCACACACAATGAACACTGGGTAAATTAGTTTATTTTTTAAACATAGCAGGTAATCAGAGATTACACTGCACAAACAGAGCCACATGCAGGCATATGTGCACAAACACACATACAAATGGGTATGCGGGTACTGTTGATTTTATAAAACTTGTATGGATTTTAGGAAGTTTTCACATTCCATATTTGTTTACCCTTAACCATTACTCTAACCTAACCTTAACCTTAACCCTCTACCTAACCCCTTACCCTAATTTTAAACGTAACCCTGGTTGTAACTGTACCAAGAGCCTAACCGCTAATCCGAGAATAGTTTAGTTTCCTGACGTGGGCCGGTGAAATCTCCCACAAGGTTGAATTTTCTTGTTACACTATCCTTGTGGGGATTAATGTTATGTCAAGGACACACACCACACACTTGGGCCCGTATGGCTGACAGGACCATAATGAAATCTTCCTACAGCAAAAGGTAACGTACACAGGAACAGGTCATGCCTCATTCACATGCAATGAAATGTCTGCAATCCTCACTTTCTATATCTCCATCTTTTTCCCATACACATACACACAGATGCACATACACACAGATGCACGTGCACACTGACAGTTTACCATCATTTAATTCTCCAATAAGTGAATGTGTCAGTGACATTAATGAGATCTCATGAGATCAGTGAAAGGGATCTTTTATCTTATGATTACCCTTCTGCCCTGCCTTCTCCTCTGGCCCTTCCAAGTGTCTAGTTATGATCAATGACAAATATCAGCAGGAACTGTTTGCTTTTCCCCGGCAGAGTCCCACCCGAGGGGACAAGGTGAAGGGAATGGCAATGACACCAGACTTTCCAACACATGCCCCAGGGATCAATTTGAGTGCCCCACTCAGGGACGTTTTCAGCTCAGCTCCACGGCAACACTGAGAATGCACAACAACACAGATCACAGTGGATGAGATTGTACAAGAGCTAGCTTGATTGATGCTGTATCAGCCACACAGAACAAGAATGCGTTCTGTACAATAGATTCAAATATTCTGTTTAGCAGACGAACATGTCATTTCTATAGCATATCCATTGTGGTATTATGCAACACAGACAGACAAACAGACAGACAGGCATGTGCACTGATGAAAAAAAGGACTGCTAGAGACAGGCGTATGGATAGATATGTGGATAGATGAATGGACAGACTGATAGATTGGCAGACACTGGTGGACAGACATGTAAATGTATACCCATACAGAAATTGAATATATGGCCATATACAGTTGCATGCAAATGTTTAGGCACCCCAGACAATTTCCATGGTAAATAATTGGGTGTTTGGATCAGCAGTTACATTTTGATCTATCAAATAACTGAAGAACAATAATATTTTGGTAATAAAATGAGATTCATTGGATTAACAGAAAATTTGCAATATGCATCAAAACGAAATTAGACAGCTGCATAAATTTGGGCACCCTTGTCATTTTGTTGATTTGAATACCTGTAACTACCTAGCACTGATTAATTTGAACACACAATTGGTTTGGTGAGCTCATTAAGCCTTGAACTTTATAGACTGGTGAATCCAATCATGAGAAAAGGTATTTAAGATGGGCAATTGCAAGTTGTTGTTCTGTTTCACTCTCCTCTGAAGAGTGGCAACATGGGGGCCTCAAAATAACTCTCAAATTACCTGAAAACAAAGATTGTTTAACATTATGGTTTAGGAGAAGGCTACAAAAAGCTATCACAGAGATTTAAGCTGTCAGTGTCCACTGTGAGGAACATAGTGAGGAAATGGAAGACCACAGGCACAGTTCTTATTAAGGCCAGATGTGACAGGCCAAGTATGAAAAAAACAGCCAACAGACTAACTCCAAAGACCTACAACATCATCTTGCTGCAGATGGTGTCACTGTGCATCTTTCAATAATTCAGCGCACTTTTAACAAGTAGAAGCTGTACGGGAGAGTGATGTGGAAGAAGACTTTTCTGACACACGCCACAAACAGAGTCACTTGAGGTATGCAAATGCTAATTTGGACAAGCCAGCTTCATTTTGGAAGAAGGTGCTGTGGACTGATGAAACAAAGATGGAGTTATTTGGTCATAACAAGGAGCGTTATGCATGGCGGCAAAATAACACAGTGTTCCAAGACAAACACTTGCTACCCACAGTAAAATGTAAAAGTTTCCATCATGCTGTGGTGCTGTGTGGCCAGTGCCAGTACTAAGAATCTTGTTAAAGTTGAGGGCAGTGTTGGGTAATGTTACTTTTCTAGTTACTTTTTAGTTACTTGTTGAGTTCACAAGTTTTAGGAAGTCCCTAATTAAGACAAAATGATCAGGTAAATGGAGTTCATATCTTACTGGTGACCATGATTGATATATTCTTTACTCTTTCTATTTCTTTTATAGGTCACTGTTAAGATATGACAACAAACAAACACAGAGACAGACCAAACACACACACACACACAAGGAAAACAGGAAAAGGGAGATCGTCTCCTAAAGTTGATTTAGCTGCACGATCAGGGCACCACCAGTGCAGAGCTTGCTCAGGAATGGTAGCAGGCAGGTGTGAGTGCATCTGCATGCACAGTGAGGCGAAGACTTTCATAAAAAGGCCTGGTGCAGGTGCGGTTCTGTCACGTTCAGAGGCAGGAGGCAAGTGCAGTAAACGAGGGTTTTATTTGTATTCTGAGAAAATGCAGGCATAAGAAAAGAATATGGTCTAAAAAACAGGATCACAGCGTAACAGGCAACAATACTCGACAAGGAGTGTATATAACTGAAGGCCTTTATACAAGAAGCCCACACCCTGGCTAAATGAAATAATCGGTCCCACCTGTTACAGAAGGTTCAGGTGAACATAGAGATGGCCAGATGCATTTCCTGGAACCTGTGTGCCAGAGCCTTACTAACAAACCCCCAAATGAACCCTATATCTAAGCACCTCTATGGTCATTGCCTATCCCTAAGGATCTATATCCCTAATAAACAACCAAGGCCCAACAAAAATAAACTACATCTAACAAATGTATAGTCTAATACTCAGGCGACCCAAAACGTTGGCTGCCCTGGGTTACCCTTACAGGTTCTAGCAGGGGGGCACATACGTTCGCCTGGCAACACTATATTATGTCTGCAACACAAACTCTAATTCTACCTTTCAAAATAATAGCGCTCGTAATTCATGAAAATAGTAATTCTTAATAATTTGCATAGATATTTGGTGGGTCTATGTTCATGTATTGCTAAAATTTGTCTGTTTTTGGAAGCTAGCAAATGTTTTTCAAATGTCTCATGTTTTCATGAGACACTGACAATATTAAATCTAATTCTGTGTACAACATATTCATTCTTAATGAAACGTCGTAATTGAAAACATGTTAAATGTTTGTTTTTGCAATGAATTCACAATGGTTATTGCAATGAATTAAAACCAGCACTATTATTCTGAATGGACAAAACAGATTTCGTGTTGCCGAAATAATATATTGTTGCCAAGTGAACGTGAGTGCCCCCCCCTGCTAGAACGCACCTGGCCAGGTGTCAAGAAGAGCAGCAAAGAAGCCACGTCTCTCCAGGAAAAACATCAGAGACAGACTAAGATATGACTAAAGTCATATTCTCTGATGAATCCCCTTTCCAATTGTTTGGGCCATTCAGAAAACACCTTGAAGACAAGGTGAGCGCTACCACAAGGTGAGCGCTACCATCAGTCTTGTGTCATGCCAACAGTAAAGCATCCTGAGACCATTAATGTGTGGGGATGCTTCTTAGCCAAGAACAGTTTGGTGATGACCAATGCCTTTTCCAGCATGAGCACCTTGCAATAAGGCAAATGTGATAACTAAGTGGCTCGGGGAACAAAACATCAACTTTTGGATACATGGCCAGGAAACTCCCCAGACATTAATCCCATTGAGAACTTGTGGTTGATCCTCAAGAGGCGGGTGGACAAACAAAAACCCACAAATTCTGACAAACTCCAAGCATTGATCATGCAATAATGTGCTGCCATCATTCAGGATGTGGACCAGAAGTTAATTGACAGCATGCAGGGTGGATTACAGAGGTCTTCAAGAAGAAGGGTCAACACTGCAAATAATGCACAAACTTAATGTAATTGTCAATAAAAGCCTTTAACACTTATGGAATGCTTGTAATTATACTTCAGTATATCATAGTAACCACTGACAGAAAGATCTAAGACCACTGAGAAGGCTCAAACGTGAAGCTACCAGGAACCCATTATCCTCCAGTATTGTTATATTCCAGACCTGCAACCTACCTGGAGTGCCCAGAACTACAAGCTGTTCAGTGTTCAGAGACATGGCCAAAGTAAGGGAGGCTGAAACCCGACCACCACTGAACAAGACACACGTTGAAATGTCAAGACTGGGCCAAGACATTTTTGAAGACAGATTTTTCAAAGGTTTTATGGACTGATAAAATGAGAGTGACTCTTGACAGACCAGATGGATGGGCCCGTGGCTGGATCAGTAACAGGCAGAGAGCTCCACTTTGAATCAGACGCCAGCAAGGTGGAGGTGGGGTACTGGCAGTGGTACAGGAAAAATTCTGTATCTTTCAAGAAGACCATGGTTTTTATGCAGGACAATGATCCATCGCATGCGTCGAAGTACTCCACTGCATGACTAGCCAGTAAGGGCCTTAAAAATTAAAAAATAATGACATGGCCCCCTTCCTCACCTGACCTAAACCCTATTGAGAACTTGTGGTCCCTTCTTAAATGGTCAGTTTAAGGTGAAAGAAAACACTACACCTCTCTGAACAGTGTCTGTGGTTGCTTCTGCACAAAAGATTGATAACATAAAGATATGAAACTGTAATTTTTTGTGAAGAATCAACAACAAGTGGGACACAATCTTGAAGTGGAACGAAATTTATTGGATATTTCAAACTTTTTTAACAAATAAAATACTGAAAAATTGGGCGTCCAAAATTAAGTTAATACTTTGCAGCGCCACCTTTTGCTGCGATTACAGCTGTAAGTCGGTTGGGGTATATCTCTATCAGTTTTGCACATCGAGAGACTGAAATTTTTGCCCATTTCTCCTTGCAAAACAGCTCGAGCTCAGTGAGGTTGGATGGAGAGCATTTGTGAACAGCAGTTTTCAGTTCTTTCCACAGATTCTCGATTGGATTCAGGTCTGGACTTTGACTTGGCCATTCTAACACCTGGATATGTTAATTTGTGAACCATTCCATTGTAGATTTGGCTTTATGTTTTGGATCATTGTCTTGTTGGAAGACAAATCTCCCTCCCAGTCTCAGGTCTTTTGCAGACTCCATCAGGTTTTTCTTCCAGAATGGTCCTGTATTTGGCTCCATGTGGCAAAAAGGTTGAAATGTTCAAGGGGGCCGAATACTTTCACAAGGCACTGTATTCTGCACACTAATAGTTGATATACAGATATTCTCCAACAAAAGCCAGCACTGTAGTTGTTCAATAATAAAATGAATCCTCAAGAATACTTGCCTAATAATTGTGCACACAGTGTATATAAAAACAACAAATGTTTCTATATTTTTAAATATATGTACATATATGTAATAATATACAGTATGTATGTACATATATGTCAAAATATATGTCAAACTATATCATGACTTATATGTACATATATTGTCACATATATGTAAATATATTTGATAATGTTTCCACCATATGCCCATATAAGACATAAGACACAAAATGTACATACCCTGGCAGAAATTGTAACATTTCGGCACTGATTTTGACACTATGACTGTTCATGCAAATAACCTGACTGTAATGTAAGGATAGTGATCATATGAAGCCATTAATTATCACATAGTTGTTTGGCTCCTTTGTAAACCATACTGATAACAGAAATCACCCAAATGGCCCCGATCAGTTTACATACCCTTGAATGTTTGGCCTTGTTACAGACACACAAGGTGACACACACAGGTTAAAATGGAAATTAAAGTTTAATTCCCCACACCTGTGTCATTTTAAATTGCAATTAGTGTCTGTGTATAAATAGTCAATGAGATTGTTAGCTGTCAGGTGGATGCAATGAGCAGGCTACATACTGAGCCATGGGGAGCAGTGAAGAACTGTCAAAAGACCTGCATAATAAGGTACTGGAACTGCAAAAAGTTGGAAGAGAATATGCAAAGATTTCCAAAGCTTTGCAAATGCCAGTTAGTACGGTTCAATCACTTATTAAGAAGTGGAAGATTCAGGGATCTCTTGATACCGAGCCAAGGTCAGGTAGACCAAGAAATATTTCAGCCAGAACTAACAGAAGAATCGTTCGGGATACAAAGAAAAGCCCACAGGTAACCTTGGAAGACATACAGGCTGCTCTGGAAAAAGACAGTGTTGTTGTTTCAAGGAGCACAATACGGCATTTACATTTTTTTCACGTTTTAGTCATTTTAGCAGAGGCTCTTATCCAGAGCGACTTACAGGGAATATACAGGGACATTCCCGCGGAGCAATGTGGGGTAAGTGTCTTGCCCAAGGACACAAGCACATTTGGCTCAGTCAGGAATCTAACCGGCATCCTTCTGAATACCAGTCGGACTCACTACCCACTGAGCAAACTGCGCCCCAATCTGCAACAATATTTGAACAAGAATGAGCTGCATGGTCGAGTTGCCAGAAAGATGCTTTTACTGCGCCATTGCCACAAAAAAGCCTGGTTACAATATGCCTGACAACACTTTGACACGCCTCACAGATTCTGGCACTGTAATTTGGAGTGATGAGACTAAAATACAGCGTTAAGGTCACAACCATAAGCACCATGTTTGGAGAGTGGTCAACAAGGCCCATTGTGAAAAGAACACAATCCACACTGTAAAGCATGGTGGTGGCTCACTGATGTTTTGGGGGTGTGAGCTCCGAAGGCACGGGGAACCTTGTGAAAATTGATGGAAAGATAAATGCAGCATGTTATCGGACAATACTGGCAGACAACTTGCATCATTCTTCACGAAAATTACGACGAATGGGCAGCCATACCACCTGTAATAATTCGGAGCCTTATTGACAGCTATCACAAATGACTGCACACTGTCATTGATGTTAAATGGGACAATACACTGTATTGAGAACTGAGGGTATGCAGACTTTTGAACAGCAGTCATTTCATTATTTTCTTTGTTGCCATGTTTTGTTTTATGATTGTGCCACTGTTATGACATACAGTTGAATATGAATTCCAGAAATAAATAATGTTTTTTGCCTGCTCACTAGAAAATGGTACATCTATTACCAATTCTCCAGGGGTATTGCAAACCTTTGAGCACAACTGTAAGTTATACACATATTTGGCCATATATTAGATTTCCGTATGTGTAGATGGACATAGTGTTCCGTGACTACACCTTTGATTCCGGTAGCAGTGAATAGTAAGAGTCTCACCAAGAATCTCACTAAGGTCAGCCCTGAGGGAAGTCACACCATGGTTGGACACTAGTCACAGCTTTTGGCAGACATCCTGATTAGTTGTGACAGGCCTCTGTGTTGTTGTGATTTGAGTTTGCCAGCTGTCTTTTTTGTTTTGGTGAAATCAATCTGCCTACTATATTGAATCACTGACTACTCCGGAATACAGATACTTTCCAAGGACAGGTGTTGGTATTCAATCGTGGTCAGGTTTGATGTGTTAGGTGTTGGAGGTCTGATACAAACTGGTCTTGGATCTGTAGTGGTGGTTTGATGTGTTAGGTGTTGGAGGTCTGATACAAACTGGTCTCGGGTCTCTAATGGTGGTTTGATGTGTTAGGTGTTGGAGGTCTAATACAAACTGGTCTTGGATCTGTAGTGGTGGTTTGTGTTAAGTGTTGGAGGTCTGATACAAACTGGTCTCGGGTCTGTAGTGGTGGTTTGTGTTAGGTGTTGGAGGTCTGATACATACTGGTCTCGGGTCTGTAGTGGTGGTTTTTGTTAGGTGTTGGAGGTCTGATACAAACTGGTCTCGGGTCTGTAGTGGTGGTTTGTGTTAGGTGTTGGAGGTCTAATACAAACTGGTCTCGGATCTGTAGTGTTGGTTACTGTTAGGTGTTGGAGGTCTGATACAAACTGGTCTCGGATCTGTAGTGGTGGTTTGTGTTAAGTGTTGGAGGTCTGATACAAACTGGTCTTGGATCTGTAGTGGTGGTTACTGTTAAGTGTTGGAGGTCTGATACAAACTGGTCTTGGATCTGTAGCGGTGGTTACTGTTAGGTGTTGGAGGTCTGATACAAACTGGTCTCGGATCTGTAGTGGTGGTTTGTGTTAGGTGTTGGAGGTCTGAAACAAACTGGTCTCGGATCTGTAGTGGTGGTTTGTGTTAGGTGTTGGAGGTCTGGTACAAACTGGTCTCGGATCTGTAGTGGTGGTTTGTGTTAGGTGTTGGAGGTCTGAAACAAACTGGTCTCGGGTCTGTAGTGTTGGTTTGAAGGACTGTTCGCTGTTGGAGGTCTCAGGTCTTTCATTATTACTTTTATTGTGTAGCATTTGTTTTACATTCATCCCCTCTGATTAAACTAAGGTGTCCCGGCCTCCATTCCCTCAGCATGTTGAGCTGCTTTAATGATTCATGAGCATCCCCGCTCAGCCTCCACATGGGGCTGTAGTGTAGAGTACTTTCTGCAATTCAGCCACTTAGCATATGCACTCCTGCAGAGTGACTTGTTTGTGCATTTTGAGGGAGCGAGGTGAGAGAATTAATTTATTGTACATTCTAGTAACAATCAGCTGGGTCGTCGCTAAATAATTCAGTAAAACAACGAGTGAAAAAAGGAACAAAGCATTTCAGGTGAAGCTTTACTGAATGTGGCAGTGGTGTTGGTCTACAGGGGTTGAGGGTAATGCAAGTATCTTCCATACTCTTGTTAAATAGAAGGCTTTGAAAAGGTGGGGAAGGACTCTGTTTTACTGCCGGGATGAGTGGGAGTAGCCCCCCGTATGAAGGGGTTGGCTAAGACACCAGAAGTGGCTTGTGTAAGAAAGTCGGGCTGGAGCCAAATCGGACCCAAAACGGGGTTCTTCAGAGGGGGAACAATGGCTGTCCTCTTGAGCCTGAAGGAATAATATATATATATATTTTTTTTTAAGGTTGACTGTAATATGAACAAACCCCCTGTACTGACTATGCATTCTCTGACTTTCCCCGTCCCTCCTGCATGAGGCAGCGCAGATTGTCGTAGCGCTGCCCAGGATTTGGGTTAGATAAGTCAGATGTATCAGATATACCGTATTTCCTCAAAATAAAAACCGGGGCCTTTATTTACCTCTACTGTAGAAGGTAACCGGCTTTTATTTGAAGCAGTCTTTTGTTATAGGCAGGCCTTTATTTCTGATTCCCTCTGTTTGATAAGTATAATTGGCTATATTTTAATGTCAATCCTTGTTCCAGTTTGCCTTTTATTGCTGCATTACGTTGTTATTGCATCTCAACACTTCTTGTAACCGTTCCAAATCCTATACATATTTGAAAAAAAAAAAAAGTTGTTGAAGATTCAATCACTTGCACTCAATGGGAGCCATGTTATTTCCAATGTAGTTACTGCCATCTACCTGTACATTAATACAAACAACACCAAGCTGAGTAAAACACACAGCCGTATTGACTGAAATACCGGTAGGACAGTAATACTTAGCGATACTATTTCCTGCTCCCGCGAGCTGGCATTCCGTAAATATTCCGTCCAACCCAAGTTTCGACTACCTTGAGTTAGCATTTCAACTTGGTAGTGAGTACCGTCACTTGTGCTAAATTAGGTTTGGAACAAAAACCTACGGAATGGCAGCTCGCAGGAGCAGTGAGTATCGCTGATTTAGATAGGTACCATAATCCAAAAATAGCATAAATATATTGTTGAATCTATTAAAGTGATAGAAATGTACATTACGCTTAAATGGAATGTCTGTTATATGAAAGGCACCTAGGAGATTATCCACACGTAATATTCCCCCGGCCTTTATTAAAGACCGGCCTTTATTTGTCCGTGTTGACCATGCCCCCGGGCCACTATCAGAGGCCCGGCGTTTATTTGACTACTGGTTTTTATTTGAGGAATTACGGTATCTATCCTGCCATGTTACTCTCCAGCGACACCTTGTGTGCCATTCAGGCGCCTGTAAATACAATCGTAGACTGTTAGTTGGTGAACCTAATCCTCCCGTGCATGATCTGACAAAAGGCTTCCGTGTTGGATTAACAGTTTGAAAAGAATCGGCGGCTTCATATGGTTGGATAAACCATGTGCGTGCCCCTCCCCATCCCACAGATCTGTCCAAGGAGTAGCGAAGCTGCCGACAAAGCAGGGTTAGTGGGAATTGGGAAGGGTGGAAAATGGATGTTATGTGAAAAGTCCGAAAAGTTTGCTAAAGAGCGACCACTCAAACCAGAACCTGAAGCTAGAATATTCTTTTAGTGAGTGCAAAACTGGAAGTCACTGTCAAGGAGTGCGGTGACATGGAATAAGTTGGGTAGGTCGAACACCAGGGGTCTGGTGACGTCAGCGTGGAGTCTGGTGTGAGCCAAAGCAGAGCAGGTTTTAGATCTAGTTAAGTCAAGTGAAAACCTGTAGAAGCAAAGTGACCAGTTTGATGTTTGTAGAACAAAGACATGGTATTATTCAAGGTCAAACTTGTTGCCAGTTTGGGAGGTCAATATGGAGCTGCCAGCCCTGATGGAGAAGTGTTAGAGGAGACAGGCTTCCCCCTGGAGGTAGAACAGCCAGCCTGTTTGTCCTGCATCCCTTCTGCGGCTGTCACCATCACACACACACACACACACACACACACACACACACACACACACACACACACACACACACACACACACACACACACACACACACACACACACACACACACACACACACACACACACACACACACACAC
>JACXGM010013579.1:0-22891 GCA_016801145.1 Umbra pygmaea | reverse complement strand
ATCAATGTATAGGCTTAGGCTACGTTACCTTGTTTCAGCGACGCTTGGTGAAACATGGAGTGGATGTTTGCGGTTCATATGCTGAATCATTGAAGTCGTACTGTTGTGGTATGCCAGGTCTACTTTGCAGTAGACACATTGCACCTTGTTCTCTTCCTTTTTAAGTTTGTAATGATCCCAAACTTTAGACGTTCTCTGCGGTTTATGGACATCTTTATTCTCTGCAATCGTGCCAACTAAATTCAGAATGTATCACGCGCTATGGTGTGCTTCCTGAACATTGAACGGTCCATGTGAAACAATTAGATCCCTGCGCGTAACTTATAGTGCGCGTCATAGGAATTTAACGAGGCTTCGAGGAATTTTGTAATCGAGTTAATCGAGTAACTCGATGAATCGTTTCAGCCCTAAAAACAAGGTATTCTTTGTGTAGGTCCATGACTCCAGACCCCTGTCTAAGTCCCCAGATGTTGTGCTGCAATTGTTTATGTGTGGGGAGACTAGGGTCATTCTGTCCTTTCACAGTCCCCACTTAAGTTTCATTGATATATGACGGGGGAAAATGTGTGTTTTATTGGAATAACTCACAGGAAACAATTGTTCGCTCTCTGATTTAAAAAAAAATGCAAATACTTCCAGCTGTTATAATGTATGCTTCCATTTTGCTAACCCCCAATCTGCATAGTGTGAGGGTTGGTAGGTTCCCCTCTACTGTCCAGAGATCAGCCTCACTGGAATATTGATGGAGTCATCTGGGAGGCTGATTGCGTTAGATTGCGTTCAGTTGCGCATGTGGGACACCTGTGCATTTGGTTGTTTGTGAACAATTTAAGCCTGTTTTTGTTCTGGGAATGGTGTCGGGTATTGTAACATAACTTCATTGTGTTAATGTCATGCTGTAACTGACAAGCAGGTATGCATGTTGTTATCAGAGTTTAGACTGATTAAGTATAAGTTAGTGTTCCCCATGCAAGTGTCTGCTGGAGTTTAGGAATAAATCTATGAAAGGGCTGTATCCTGCGTTTGTCTCTTCCTCAGTGTATACATCATTACACATAGTGAATACATCGTTGCACATAGTTAATACATCATTACACATAGTGAATACATCATTACACATAGTGAATACATCGTTGCACATAGTTAATACATCGTTACACATAGTGAATACATCGTTACACATAGTGAATACATCGTTACACATAGTAAATACATCATTACACATAGTGAATACATCGTTACACATAGTGAATACATCGTTACACATAGCCTATACATTCCTGTTCATGCACAATACCTTTTTTCTTTCTAAATCGGCATGATGCCAATGAATTTTAGATAACGATGGATAATAAATGACTCGTGTTTTAAAATGGAAAAAGGGTAATAATATTGTATATATAACAAATAGTCTCATTTGAAAAGTAATAACAAACTACTTGAATTGAGAAACAAATGCATAAGTTACTCGTTCACACAGAAAAAATATGTCTGACTAGTCCACAACAAACATAAGTAATCTCTTCCAAAACATTATGCCAGATATTATCTAACATGTGACTATGATGGTGAAAACATTTACCCGTCAGTGTGGCGGATAGCCTTCTACTTTTACTCGCCAAACAGAAAATTTGACAGTTATTTCTGACCCTGGTTACAGTTCACATTGCAATATCATTGTCGAATACAAGAGTATGGTGTCAAGTTTGAGAAATGTTGCCCTTCCTCTCTTCCACTGGCATCACTGTTTGGACAACAACTAGATTAGCTGTTGGCTAGGCGGGGGCTAATGGGGATCCTAATAAATGCTAAAACCCAAAGTAACCACTTCATTTTGCCTCTGCCCTCCATGTTTAAAGTTCACTCAATCCTGCTCCATTTGCACAAGTGTCCCAAAGCTGAAGGAGGTAAAATGATTGAGGGTGTAGGGGCTAATTAGACCCTCCAGAAAGAATGCGTTGATGCAGTCTCCATGAAAGAAGTAGAATCCCATAAGGCACCACGTTATATCTGAGCTTGTCAATTTTACACAAAGTAATGGTTAGGCATGCCAAACTATGTGACACTGATTTTCAGACTTGACACATGAGATACCTACTAATTTAAGCAATTATAGCCTCAGTGTTTGCTGTGAACATGGGCTGGAAGTTGCATAAAATTAGCACAAACTCCACATTTTCCACTCAGACCAGAAATTAGCTCAGTGCCAAAAACATTTCAGAGCAAATAGCAATAATTTGTTGATTATTTTTTCATGACAACTTTAACTATTAGCATTACATAACCAACGAAGAAACTTCACTTTCTAGAACTTTCCTGAAATTGCACAATTCCACATCAAATCAAAAACAGAGAAACGATCATAACAACAGCTTCCTAAGCATCGCCCGTGAATTCCGAACTATAAGGAACATATATGTCATAGGCTTGGAATGCAATTTTAGCCAATGAAATTGCAGATATCACCGGACCCGTTTTATAACTAACTATAAGGAACATGATCATCATTTAATAAGTAGAGCACATTTTCCCTTCTCAATGAGATGACTGCTTCATGACAATGACTAAACTGACAATAGTATGCAATAATGCCAAGCAAAGCACAATTTATTCCAGCCATTAAAACATGCCAACATCACTTCCAGGTTTAATCTGTCTATGCTCTCAATAGCTGGAGTCCCAACTACAGATTGATGCCTCAAGCATACCAGAACTTGATCAACTGTATGTGATTATGGAGCTCTGTGGCCTGCAGATAATGTTTTGTGGGTGAACTCTGTCGGTGGGATCCACATAGCCCATAAATAACACGTTTTAACCTTGCAGGAAATCTTTCTAAGTAAAAGCTCAACAAAGTAAATAATGCCAGAAAACATAAAGTAAAAGATACGAGTACAGAAGTATTTACATTCATTCATAGAGTGCATAGCCTACTGGGTCATAAAATTATTGTAGATGTTATTTAAATCTAATAATATGTTAATTGATGGGTCAATTGGCTGAACACAATAAGTGAGCAAAGCATTGTTTTATACCATTATGATCTGTTTTATGGCTTTATGTACACTCTGTGATGCATACAAGGGTTTTTGTGAAGTCCTGATGTCAATACATAATAGGAAGTGCTTTGACAAGAAACATAAAACAGGTCCTTACCCCTTTGTCTCAGAGGAGAAGATAATTGGGTAGAAATAATTGTTTCCCTGACAGACACTGAAAGAATGCTGTAGAGTGTCCTCTCCTTTAATTACCTAGACATACAGATCTCACGCATGACTCGTCAATGCGATATGGAATTTATTTATTTGAGGTGTAAATGTCATCAGAAGAAAACAAGTATGCATTGTATTGCATGCAATGTATTTGGTGGCGTGGCTACGTATCAAAGGTCATAGATCGAGCTAGCTATGTAAGGTGGACTATTACACTAAAATGTAAGGAAAGCTACTATATTCAGTTTATAAATAATATATACATGTCAGTGTCTCTGAATGCCCAAGTATTAGATGCTTGTGAAAAATATAGACTGTGTCAGACTGCTTTTTAAAGTAACAGGCCAGTGAAAATCTCACAAAAAAAACTAAAAAAATAGTTTACATCCCATATATTTGTAATAAAAACATACACTGGAGTAAAAACCCTTTAAAAAAACAAGTCAGAATTGTATCTCAAACAAATATTTAAAAAATGCCACCTCGTTATAGAGAACAGTATCCTCCTGAGGAGATGGCCATTCAGTGTTCTACTGATATTAATATTTTTAATGAACATCATCTGCCCACACATTTGCATGTTAGTCATTTAGCTTATCTTGAGATACCGCATCAACATTTCAACACAGAAGAACAGCTATTTTGCATTCTTAATAACTAAAAACATTTAAGACAGACTACAGAAACGTATGCCAGGAGTTGAACTTATAATACATTTTTTTCATAGCTCATGTCACTCTCCCTTGGCTAATCTGCATTAAAACAATACACTACATATACAAAGTTGTGAGATAAGTTTGAGTTGTTTTTTACCCTGCAGATGTCTACAGTATATACTGAATGTAAGGGATAAACACCTATTTAATGTACAGTACATTAGAAAGAAAACATTTACTAAGGTAATGTAAAGGGCAATTATTCTGCTTGTAAAGGCACACATTTATCAGGAAAGTAACTTTTAAAATTGTATTTTTTCTACTAAATGTAATCAATGTGTTTTATCTTTTTCCTATATCTATATATAACAACTTTTTCAATTTAAACCTAACCACCAAGTTGTTCCTTCTTTATCAGTCCCTCCATTAAAGGCAAAATCAACAAATTTTGACCAATCAATACAGTTTTTGCACTAAAAAAATATAATCAAAAGGGGGTTGTAATTTTGTCTCTGAATTCTCAACTTACTGTCAACATATAAACATGTTTATGGTTGTTTTATTTCCATTCATATTATGCTTTATTAGACAGGAAAATGAAAGATAGAGAGTTTTTGCTGAACTTGCACGAGGTCTGATTCGGACCAATGCTGCAGCAGTACATGTGTTCCAGCAGCTGTGAACCACAAGACGTTTGCTGTCTGACAGATGAGACATTTAAAAGTAGGCTAATCTCACTCATTGCCAAAAACATTAATGTGCAAACTAATTTCCAAATGTTTTACATGAAAATAGGGGCCTTTGTGTAACATTTTGCAAGACCACAAGAGAGTCAACAATTATCTGTCATGCTGTGCGGTGTGGATTGAGGGAGAGAGACCGGAGGCGGTATAACGTGAGCGACACATGTAGTTTATTAACTAAGACTCCAGGAACCGACAAAAGACAGAATGCAGGGAACATGTAGCATGAATAACATAACTCAAAACTCCTCCTAAACAACATGCTCTTACGAGTGGCATGGACACTCAACAAACAAAAACCACTCAGAGCGAGGAAAGAGAATAACTGAACACAAACGAACTCACGATACAGCTGCTTAACAGAAATCCTGGAGATCTTTAAAGGGGACGCACAATAACAGGGTACATAGACCACAATGCTCCAACAACTCTCCTCTTGGTCTGGGCACATTATATACAGAGGTGAAAACAACTAATGACAAAAGGCTGTAGCACATTGAATAATCAAGCCGATACAGAAGTACTAACTTAAGCAACACCCAGGAGCAGAATCGCCCAGACCAAGGAGAGAGGCGTGGCTAAGGAAGACAACAGGGAATGCAATACACAGAAACATCACGGGGGGCTAGGAATCAATAAACAAGAAAACCAAACACTACGGAGGGGCAAAAAGTCACACAAATAACTGAAATAACAGACACATCCTACCCACCTAGGGCACGATGTGACATTATCAGTCATTCCAAATCAGTAAATCATGTTTGAACAGACACCACAAGCTGCACTGTGGCCAGCTATAGTATGAAACACTATCGAAAATACTGGAAGAATTAAAGGTACCATGAGTAGAATTCCGACTGAAAAGAGAACTACTTTATTTTTCAGTGAGCAGCTTCCAGAAACTGTTGAACATTTATTCCATGATATTTAAAAAATCAAAAAAGGCAGTTCAGATGAAACAGTCATTTTCTACACCATGCAGTGAATATTTTGCTATGTTAACAGGATTTTCAATGAGGACACAAAATGTTGTGCTTCTACAGTATTTGCACATGCGGGTCTGTATTTAATTTCCTAATTTTAGGCTGTGGTTCTTTGTATTTAATCAAGTACCCAGATTGAGAACAACTTTTCATTTGCAATCGTGACATGGCAAAGACAAAGGCGCAATGTGCAAGGCAACAGAGTAACACATTAAGACACACAAAGTACAAATCTTCAGAGTATACTGCAGGTATAAAAAAACTGTACAGCCAGTAAAAAAAAGGGTCTAGGATAGAGAGGTAGGTTAGTTGTAATGCAAAGTGGCAATAACACTAGAATAAGTAAAATAATGAGTATGGTTAATGAAATGGTAATGTGCAAATTATACAAAGACAGCAGTGCGGGTGGGTATGTGCAACATGCGTTAAGGGTTTGATGAAAGTACTAGGGTGTAAACAGGCAGAGAGAGGGGGTAGAGTCAGCACGTACACTGGTCGGACAATAGATCCGAAAGAAAGACTTTAAAGGTAGTGAGGGGGACGGTATACTCAAGTTTCAGGGATTTCTATATATCATTCCAGTCATTAGCAGTGGAGAATTGGAAGGAGGCGGCTGAAGGAGTTGCGGTCTTTCGGTAACAGGAAAGATATACCTGCTTCAGCGCAAGTTGAGAGTGGGTGATGCTCTGGAGATTAATGAGCTTATGTAAGGTGGGGTTTTACCTAGTAAGGTCTTGTATATAAGATGATACCAGTGAGTCAAGCGCCAGGTGTGTAACAAGGGCCTTCCGGCTAGCGGATAGAGGTCGCAATGATGGGTGTTATATGGGCTGTTGGTGACAAAATGGATGGCGCTGTGGTATACTACGCCAATTTCCTAAGCAGACTGTTTGAGGCAGTTCTGAAGATGGGAGGATGGTCATTTTCACAAGGGAATGTTTGGCAGAAAGAGTGAAGGAGGCCTTACAGTATTACGGAATAGGATGCCAATTCTAGATTTAAATTTGGATTGGAGATGGTTAATGTGGGTCTGGAAAGAGAGTAAAGAGCGGTCGAGATTTGAAGCTGATGAAGCTCTATCAAAACATCAGCTGTCTGGATTTGGGCAAAGGAGAAACACGGGGGGCTTGGGGAAATGCTGAGGTGGGTGTAGGGCTGGTGGTACGGGTGGGGGTGACCAGGTTAAAAAGATGGCCCTCCATAGCAAAATGCTTGATGCTATAGTGGACTTGTCGGTGGTAACAGTGTTTCCTAGCCTTAGGGCTGTTGGCAGCTGGGCGGAGGTGTTCTTGTTCTGTTTGAAGAAGCTAGCCTGAGATTTCTGTTTGAAGAAGCTAGCCTTAGCTTTCTTAACTGCCTGAGTGTACCGGTTCCTGGTTTCATTGAAGAGTTGCAGATCGTGTGGATTGTTCAAGGTTACCTACCTTGAACAGCAGGAATGAGAAAATAGTTCCATTGTTATGGCTAAGATGACTAAATCTAATTAACAAGTTGAAAGTCACACCAGATAGATGAAGAGGCAAGTTAGTATGTTAGTGAGGGGGAAGACTCACTTGTATGAGGAGCTGGAGGTAGTAGTCAAGGATGAAGAGACTAGGGATGATGACTAGGGATGATGACTAGGGTTGCAAAGGGTCAGAAACTTTCCATTAGAAGTTAAGCCTGGGAATTTGGGGAATTTTGCTGAAATTCATCAAAAAAGTTAGCTATACCAGTTAACTTTGTTGGGGGATACACATAAGGCAATTCTAGTTATTGTGGTATATTTTGGTTAAACTATCCACAATTCAATGGAATCGCAACCTTCTGCATGCACAGTGCATTCTTCCATCACATGTGCAGCTTATTCTGTGTTGGGTAAAGTTACTTTTACAGTTACTTTTCAGTTACTTGTTGAGTTCACAAGTTTTGGGAAGTCCTTAATTAAGACAAATTGATCAGGGAAATGGAGTTCATATCTTAACAGTGACCAAACAAATAGAAAGAGTAAAGAAAATATCAATCATGGTCACCCGTAAGATATGAACTCCATTTACCTGATCATTTTATCTTAATTCGGGACTTCCCAAAACGTGTGAACTCAACAAGTAGTTGAGTAGTGTTCAGACGTTTAGTATTACACTTGAACAAAATGCAGGCAAGCCTGGGGATTGAGAGAGCTAGCCTGGGAGCTAGTGGTGTTAGCTTGAGAGCTAGTGGTGTTAGCTTGAGAGCTAGTGGTGTTAGCTTGAGAGAAAGTGGATCTAGTTTTTTTAACTGAAATATGGGAGGCACTCAGATGGGGAGTTCTATCATCAACATTGGAGGCTCTAACATGTGAACTAGAAGTTCTAAAATAAACACTGGGGGCTCTAATAGGTGGAAATGGAGCAGTGTTCCGACAGTGTGGGGCCCATACAGCATCACTACACCTCTGGGAAGGAGTCGTGGATTGGTCTGGAGAGTCCATGTAGTCCTCATTGGAAAAATCCTCCTTATCCGAATAAGTCTCCTCATCCGTACTGAGCTCCTCCCAGAATGCTGCTAGCCATGCCGCCCCACTCTTGGTCCCTTTCCCAACTGGTTTGGTCCCAGCTGAGCGACTCACAGGACGGACCACTGGTTCCTCCGGCCAACCTTCCCAATGGAGCATTGGTGGTTTGTATCCGAAGTACGCTCTTAAACGTTGGTACTCCTGTTCTCCTGTCTCCTCGTGTGTGGAACATGCTATCCCTGCCGAACAGGGGAATGCTAAGGTAGTGGCCTTCAACTCCCGCAGTACTCCTTTCTTTTGGTGCCTCATTCTGTCACGATTACGCATGAAGGAGACCAGTGCAGGGAGTAGTGTTCAGACGTTTATCATCACACTTGAACAAAATAAGAAAGGTTGACTTCAACCTTTAAGAATACAGGCAACACTCAAGCCCAAAACAAGAAGGAGAACACTAAGCAATAATAATGCAAATTATCACTTACATCTGTAGAGAACAAACCAACAGCATAACAGGATGCAAATCAAATGAGGCACACACCCACATGACACCAAGGGAACTACATAGCCCAAACAATAAACGTGAACACCAATGGGAGAAAGGGGATAATCAACACATGTCAATAAGGTGTGAGCAGTAACCTAGTGCCATTCAACAACGACACAGAAGAGGGAGCCAGACCCACTATATACAAACCCAACCCTAGATACAAAACATAGGAAACACAAAACTAAAGAGACATTACTTAACTAAATTACTTAAAGGAGACCATATCACAGTTCATATTCTCAGCCCTCCCATGGCTGGACGTTACAATGACACACATTTTCCTAATCAGTGGCTGCCTTGGTACTTACAGATTTTTGAATATTGGCTATGCACTAGGCCTGCACGATTCGGGGAAAAATATGAATCACGATTTTTTTGTTTTGAATTGATATCACGATTCTCTGCCACAGTTTTTTTCTCACGAAGTGTAATGTTTATTGCACATATGAGCTAGAGATGGGCTTATACCAGAGAGGGAATAGTAGCCTACTGAATCACAACTCTACTTTCCTAATAGCAATTCTCCAGTACAGTTCAAATGGCGAAATACGAAATCACTTTTTTCATTGCTATTTTCATGTAGCCTAATATTTGCAAAATTATAGGTGCATATATTAGAATCCTCAAGAAAAACGTGCACATTTAAGTACAGGACCGAACAAAGGCTGTAATTTATTAGGCTAGTCACTGCATACTGTAGCGTCGCACAAATTAAAAAACCTTCCGGAAGGAAAGACATGTCAGTTTGCAACACTTCTGGGTGAACAAAGTAGTGGAAGTTCTGACATACTATCGTTAAGTAATATAACTTAAAGGAAATATGATGTAGGCTGTAGCGTGTTTATATTTTGTTCAATAGATTGATAGTACAGATATAATTGTGTACCGATTAATAAAACAAAATACCTTAACATAATATTATATGATTAGGCCATTATCCCTGTTTGGAGAAAGTCACATCAAACAGACATTCTCATCTTACACAAAACGTCTGCAAAGCTTAGTGCAAATGCGAACACAATGCGGATATTGCATTCGCTTTCACAAATGTGTTTTCGCTCATTTTAGCTCATTTGGGAAGGACACGTAAACTATTGACATTTGTAATACATATTACACATTCTTGACCGGCAAAATAGGTGTTCTTCTGGATATGTAGGAACATTTACTTTTCTATATTTGAATTGGCTGCTGATCAACTTCGAAGATGTAGCAGATTATAGCTTGAAACATAGATTCTTTTTGGCACCTATAGCACATTGCACATCACAACAAGCCTGAAAACATAGAGGCTTCAATGAATAAAGTAAAGAAAGTACATACTGGCCATTTAAGTACAGTAGGCAACCAAAAATAGTGACATATAATACTTTGAACAATATTTGGCCCTGATACAAGCTCTATCTGAACTCCTTGAACATTTCTGTGACAAAAAAATTAAAAATAAAAATAATTAATTTAAATTAATTCAAATCAAAGTCATTTAAAATTTAAATCGGGAACAGGGGCGAATCGAGATCGCGATTTTATAACGATTAATCGTGCAGGCCTACTATGCACTATAATGCCACTTTTCAAAACTGATCACCCCTACATATGGCAATTTTAGAAAGAGAATTTCATCCATGGAGATGGCATCCCATGATACAGCCAACTACAATTAAAATATTTATTAGAGGTTCACCTAAAGGAGAAAGGAAGGGAAGCCAGTGGCAGTCATCTTTGATCAGACTCCACATGTTGAAGGAAGATACATACTAAATTTACTCAATGCACCCCTTAAAAAGGATGCTTCAGGCGAAATACTGCCAACCTGCAGAAACTCCGTGAGATGCGACAGGACCCAGAGCTGGTACAACTGCTGCAGATTCAGCTAAACATCATGGCAGACCAGTGCAAAGACACCCTACAGAGCAGAAGCCCTGTGAAGAATAAGATCTTCCATTAGTTGAAAGACTTATAGATGAACACTACACTGTGTGCACGATTATTAGGCAAGTGAGTATTTTGACCACATCATCATCAGCATATGTTCCAACTCCAAGCAGTATAAATCGGAATGCTTATTGGATTTAAGCATATCAGGTGATGGGTATTCATGTAATGAGGGAGGGTGTGGTCTAAGTAAATCAACACCCTATATTAAGGTGTGCATAATTATTAGGCCAAAATGTGCCAAAAAAGAGATTTAACTGACTCAGAAGTAAAAAAAATATAATCTTTCAGAGGGATGCAGCACTATTGAAAATGCAAAGATATTGGGATGTGATCGCAGAAGCATCAAACGTTTTGTTGCAAACTGTCAACAGGGTGGCAAAAAACGTGTTAAGAAAAGTACGCAAATTAGAAGACTCAAACGTGAAGCTATCAGGAACCCATTATCCTCCAGTGCTGTCATATTCCAGAACTGCATCCTACCTGGGGTGCCCAGAAGTACAAGGTGTTCAGTGCTCAGAGACATGGTCAAGGTAAGGAAGGCTGAAACCAGACCACCACTGAACAAGACGTAAGTTGAAACGTCAAGACTGGGTTTTAATGTTCAAAGGTTTTATGGACTGATGAGATGAGAGTGACTCTTCACGGACCAGATGGATGTGCCCGTAGAGCCAGACCGATATATTCATTGACCGATATTATCAGTAAATATTAGCAGTTTACAGATATATTTGTATCTGTGATATTTCCACCGATAACGACCGATATATTTGTTTACAATGCCTTATTTGTCTGGAAGAGGGCGCTCTTTCGCCGAATATCGGTTTAAGCATTACAAGAAGACATTATCTTAAAAAGATTGAAACAGTGGGAATGGAAGAGCTGCTCATAACAAGCTGCTTATAAAGGTGAGTTGAAAACCAGCTTTCCGGTGTAAGAGTCACACAAAATGCACACAAAGTTTTACATTGCATAAAAATGCTTTTGGGGTTATAAGACAGAGAGACGCTATGGCCATATTAAGTTACTGAGTATTAACTACTGTACCGTAGCTAGCTTCTGAATATGCATTTTTTATAAAAAAGCCAGCAGTGTTTACTACACGAGCTCTGGCATAAAAAATGTTTTCCAAAACTTGAGAATATCAACACCTGCGTTTCACCATTTCCATGACATCTACAGTACTTTATCTAGCTATGTAACTAACGTTAGCTCTCTGGGACTGGTTGCACGCTATTATAATGAATAGAGACCTAGCAATAACAGAGAGCACCGCATTTTAGGGGCGAAACCATTAACCTTCGAAAGGTTGTTGAGATAAATAAGTTTCTTCTTTGTTTTGTGTTGTCGAATTAATATGGTTTCTCCAGTCAGGAGAAAGCTATAATGAGAAGGTATATGACCGATTTCGGCAAAGTAAGCAAACCATTTAAATGACGAGCCAGCAAGCTGCCAGCCTGTGCACAAGCTAGCCTAATGTGATTAGCAGCAGTACGCACTGTCATATTATTATGCTAGCCAATACCAACAGGATTTATTTAATGAAATGGTATATATTGGTAATTGTTTGTAGATCGCACATTGAATGGTTACTTTGAGGTTGACCAGCGCAATACTTCATTTGAATATTTGGATTGGATGAGAAAGCAATGTCTTTTAATTATATTTGCAAATAAGTTATTTATTTTCACTATATTAAGTAAAGGAACACTTCTAAATGTATCTTATTTTCTATTTTGGCTGCAGCATTTTTACCTGCGCATAATAGACTGTGCATAATTAATTCTGCATTAGAATCACGACCAGCAGATCAAACGACTGAATGGAAGTAATGCCAAGAATCCTCGCTCTCAAGTTGATAAAAGGAATTGTTCAAAAGTAATATGAATCGCATAATACACCTGCGCTAATGCAACAAAACGAGACAGTGGAAATTTACATTTATCTAATACTGATCACAAAAACAGTAGTTTCAGTAAACAACACTGCAAGGACACAAATAAAAATATCATAAATAACACTCAGACAACAGACAAAGCTGATAAGCTAACTAACGAAAAAATTTGCTGAGTTGATTTGAGGTAAGTCTACGGACCAGCCGCAATCACCTGCTATTACCGTACAGTAATCTGCCAGCAATTTTTAAGTAGTTAGTTGCTCAGAAAAGCGCTTATGGTTTCATTCAACAAAATACAAAATAAGAAAATTTGCCAACAAAAACCCACAGTACAAGGCTTGTTCCAAGTTTCAAACCAGTTTGACGGGCTCCTGCATGGCGCAGTGGTCTATATTGCTGCCTCAGCAATAACTGTGTCATGGTGGCCAGGGTTTGAAACATGGTTGCAGCATTTCCAACTATGCCCGGGCGGTCTGTTAGGGGCAGTATATATTGGTACAGCGCTGCCCTAGGTAGACAGGTAAATAGACACAATTTACTTATTGTCCTAGTCTAGGACCTGTGAGTTTGATGTCAAAACAAAAAGATGCTGCACCGTTGAGTAGGACTACAGCAAAATTTTCAATTTACAATTACCTATTTTTACATTCACTTAGCAAAAACATCATGGCATGACTCATGTAAACATTTCTAGAAGAATACAATAATATTCAAAATTTCATTTTGGCATTGTAATTAAGTATGTAACCATTTTTTTACGTATGAACTTCTTCCAATTTAAAGCACCATAGCAACCAGATATTCCAAGAGCATTTTGGAAAATAATATTTTTCTATACTGTTTTCATCACAAATAATTTTAAACTCAAATTGTACAATCAATATCATGGCAACAAAAGCAACATTTACTCTTGCAGTCATGCACATATCTGCTGAGTATATTGGCTGGGCACCTGCATTGTCTGAAATCAAAGTAATAAATTAGTGATGTAAATCCGCAGCTCCGGTAACAGGTGTCACATTCGTCCTATTTTGAACATACATTTCCAGAGACATTGCAGAAAAGCTGACTGTTAGTGATGGAGCTACTGCCTGAGATTATATTTAGAGGTTCTGTCTTAACAAACAATATGCAATGGCACAAGTACTTTTCTAAATGTGTTATAGCTCTGGAATATTTTGGCTGTTTTCACTGACAGAAGTGATGGATGCAATATATGGCAATCATTTATAAATGTTACTAGCTGGGCAAGGAATTGTTTATAGTTCATGGATGTCATTTATTTTGCTTAAATTGCTTAGGAAATGATATATATATTCCAATTTTTGGGGGACATGAGAGAGTAAAAATCATGACGTCTGTCTTTTGGTGTGTCACATCAACCTATGTGCCCTTCAGCTTATGATCAAAGCAACCATTGAACTGTCATACCACACTTAATAAATAAGGTATTTTCAACTACACATTCCTACACAGATGCACTCACACAAACAGAACACCCTACACTTCACACACACATGCATCCCTCCAAACAAACACATGAAGTTTCTCAGTCTTTGTTCTTTGTTTCTAATGTCATTGATGCATTTTTCATGGAGGAATCTGTGTCTACTCCTCTTTGATTCCTTTGGCACTTTCACACAGCTGACAAGCACCACATTACCTCCCATTATCGTCTCCAGGATTCTCCTCACTGCTCAGTAGCCTGGCTCCTCAAAGATCCCTCTGAGGAAACATGAAGTGTAACTGTACACTCCACTTCTGTCTCGGTAGTATGCAGATCCATTATACCATCCATAGCTACTTCTTATTTTTTGTTTGTCATTGCCTGGGTAGGCTATGTTGAGTATTAGATTGCCCACCTCCCTGCATGGCATAAAGCATTTCTACTAACGCTTTTCTGCAGTAAAAAAACAAAAACATCATATTACAATTCATACCAATTTGATGTTATATGAATGGTGTTAAAACAATCACTTTGCTTTTCAGGGACGGAAGTGAATGTTGTTCCCCTACACCCCTCTGGACAAAACCCAACTGATAAATCTTTGAGATCTAAATGATACATATATGAAACCAAAATGTAACAGGAACATAGTTCTATAACCAGTTGAATGACCAGTTTGAAGTTATAAAGTATACCGTAGACATTGTATAAATAATCCACAGATAATGTTTGGTACTGTAGGTTAATTTTAGGTCATTTCACAGTGCATACCGGTACAGTTATTTGCATGATGAGAATCTAGAATCAATTATTAAACTACGTTGTATAAATAATACACAGATTACCGAACCACCTTAACTAACACATTTTCTGGGGGAAAACCTGGACACTATTTTTTACCTAACTAATTTAATTTTAACTAATTTCCAATTTAGATATAGATATGTTTATGATTGTTTTAAACTATAAACAATATGTCAGACTGTAAGTTGGTATATATAAATACTTTTCAAATGCAAATTGGAATGCATTTTGGAGCAGGGAGTACACACCCATGTTTGTTTATTGAATCAGAATTCAGGTAAAATCTTTAAAACAGATTTTTGGTGAGCTTCTCTCAAAAACAAGATGTCTTTTTGAATACAAGAATATATAAACTTTGTCATCAGATAGAGTATTTAGAGTAGAAACTTCTACTTTTTTTAGAGTAAAAAAATTATCCAGGCTAAAAGAAGCTATATTGGCAAACTACCTTTAAGAAATAATATTCCCTTTCGATTGCTTGCTTACCTCCACCATTAGTAGTAAACGTTATGGGGAATAGAATGGGGTATAGATTGTCAATCGAAATAGGGAATGAGCGCAACAACGGCAGTAGTAAACTTGGTTTAAGTAGTGAAATTACATTTATCTGTCAAGTACTTCTAAAATGTGTAACCTTAACGTTACATCAGAAAAACAAAGATGTTGCCTGGTAAAAGAGTAACGTTAGAGACATAACTAGGTTATCTTTCTTAATGCCATATGATGTTGAAGGCGGCAGTCTTGACTGCGAGTAGGTGGAAGACTCAGGCTCTGATTCCATTTTTTTACAGTCAAAAACCGTGCAACTTTCTGCCCTCAATTGATCCCGTGCATGGTCAAGTGCTTCATTAAATTGGTGGCATTGGCACCTTTGGCTGCAAGATTCTTAGCACATATGTTGCGCTTTGTTTTATCGGCATCCACCTTTACAAAGTGGAGCCACACTTTAGACCTTTGGCATTGTAAAACTATGCAATAAAACACATGGGAAAAGACTACACCTGCGCAACTGCGAGTATCTTCAGAAATCCTCCACGTGATGGTGGTGTCTCTTTCACATGACGTGTTTTAGGTTTCGTTAGACAGCCAATTGCTGGCGACTTTAAGTCCTTACACGCAAGTATGCTACATAATTATTGGCTCACAGATGCTTTTGGAACTAAAATTTGGCACTGATAGATAAATACTTTTTCGATACCCGATAGGATCGGAGTATTTTGGTCAGTACCATAAAAGTATCAACGTTCGGTGCCCAGCCTTAAACACCGTAGTGGGTGTTTAAGGCTGCGGGTCCAAACAAAATGCGGGTCCTAAAAAGTAATTTTGCAATCATTAAATTTGCGGATTGTAGCTTTAATTAGAACCAAAGGCAAATGATGTAGTCATGTTTTTGTGAAAATTCTATTAATGTATTGATCCTTTAAATTACCATATCTATAGTATGTGATCGCTTGTCATAACATTTTATATAGGGCACCATGTTATTCCCAGAGTGGTATTTCAACATATTCTAATACAATTTCATTTTGGTAAAATGGTGTAAGTTACACTTTAAATAAGCATAGCTGTAACAGCCGAAAAAGACGTGATAACTATATGAAATAGCTCATTATAACGGTATTTAACTGTGCCAAAGAACTTTGTCACATTGTCTCTCCTTGATTAGATAGTTACATAAAAAATGTATTTCTATTGCAGCCAGCAAGTGTGGCAGGTAGCCGACTGACTGACACAGTGAGATGTTGAAATGAACAATAGGAAATGCATAGTTGGCACAGGCAGCCCACACAAATGACTGACTGGAGATGCTATTAGTTAAAGAGTGAATCACTTAAAATGAATGAGTGCTTGACTTTTTGGAAAAATGTGTTTAGCTTCACTCCTTACAATACCCCCTCCCCCCCCAATGCCATCAACGATGCCAGCAGGGAAAAAATAACCCATCCATGACTCACAGCACATTAAATTATAACGATGGTAAAAGCGCACAAGCTTCAGAACATGACCTTTTCCTCATGACAATAGCAATCAGATCAATTCAGAAATGCCTCCCCAGTGTGCATAAATATGGTGCTAGTGACTTTTAGATTTAGATATAGAGATGTATTTAACTTTTCAAGCTTCTAATTACCAATGCTGTTGGATAATGATTTTAGAATGATTGAGCATGAATGTATAATTTTTTTCCCCTCAAAAGTGACAAGAATCCACCTATGCAACTCAATTGCATGTAGACTTTATTCTTATTCCCCGATGCCAGCCGCATGACGACTCAAAGCACACCAATCACATTCACTGTTGATTCAAAAATGGACATCTAATTATCATTCTCTATTGGAATGTCTTGGACTAGCCTGCTGTTAATTGCCTGTCAGAAGGTATCAAGAAGCCTCCTTGTGATGTCAAACTGCAGAAGAAAAGATACTTTATGAGGCGATAAACACTTGACTATGGAATGTCTCCAACACTATAGCAGCTCTGAGATAATTGCTTCTACATCTACAGTAGCAGTTTTTTTCTAGGAATAGAAGAAACGCCAGTTGACTCATACATTGTTACATCTTATGATGCACAACTTACGATGCGAAAATACAGAACATGAGGATAATCGGTTTAAAGGTAGTGTATACAGGCAAAATGATTGGCTTCAATTTAAAGGTTTATTCAAAACCATAGCCCTTGAAAGGGAGAAAATATTGTGTGTCTACAAAAACAGGAGCTGGGTCTATCCTTGGATCTAAAGTAGGTAAAATCCAATGACATAGTAAGGAATATCCAAGTAAATCAATTCCAATAAGGCTGCAAAGAGAACAAGATGAGAAAAAACATTCCCATTTCCCATTTCATGGGAAAGCTAACAATCTAGTGCTGCCCTGCGCAATGGGTTCTCGTCAAGACGTTGACAAAAGTTATATTTTTTGTGGGTAGTTTCTGAAGATATCAGTTATTCCATTTTCTTTAAAATATTTTAGAAAAAACAAGCTGTGTTATCTGTTACAATGTTTTTATTTAGTGAATAAAAGATTAGGCTACCTGCCCTTTAACAGTTTTAGGCTGTGATTCCCAATGAAGTGCAGTCCTAAAGGCAATGGTCAAAAGAGCTGGATTACTGTAAATAAGGCATGAAGTGCCATGTGGGATGCATGGGGGCACAGACTTGCTTTCTGCTACTACTCTTGGCATTGGTGCTTCAATTATTGTAGTAATCCTACTTAACATGACAGCATCCACACAAATTGTCTATTCATTCATGCAGTCGATCTGTCAGCCGTTGGCTCCAAGGCCCCTATAAACAAACAAAGTCCCAAAAAACACTGGCACGTTTACTCTATAACTGTCCGTGGGACCGACAGATATAAATGAACGTAAAATAAATTACTGAGAATGGGATGGCTGAGCATTTGTCCAGTTGAATTTGTTCTGCTGTAACATGAATTCTATATAACAATGAAACTCATTTTGCTAATCAAAACACACAAATCAAGCAAGGTTTTTTGCAACAACACATGCAAAGAAAAGAAAAAAACGAGAGAAAAAGCTAGCTGCATAATATAGGGTGACCATACGTCCTCTTTTCCCCAGACATGTCCTCTTTGATTACAATTGTTTAAGCAACACTTTATTTTGCTAGCAACACGAACGCAAATTCTTTTCAAAATAATTGCGCTCATTCCAATGCATGAAATAATCGTTGTTAATTAATTTTAATGCTAGTTAATCATAATCAAATCAAATTGTATTGTGTGTAGTTTGATAGAAAAAAAAATTAATATGTTTTAATTACAACTTTTACAACTGTAAAAGATATGCAGTACACTACATTTTATGAATATATTGTCTGATATAAACTAAACTATTTCTTGTGCTGAAACATGTGCTATAGATAAATGTTCAAATAGGATGTGTTTAATCCAAATATAGTGTCAAACCCTCAGGTACTTGAGGCAGTATAGCCAGCAAAATTTGATTATAATTCACTAGCTTTAAAATGAATTTACAACAATTATTTAATGCATTGGAATGAGCGCGATTATTTTGGAGAAAAAAAATCTGCGTTCGTGTTGCTAGCATAATGAACAGAGGACATGTCCGGGGAAAGGAGGACGTTGTATGGTCAACCTAGCATATTATGCATCCTTAGCCTGCAGTAGTACCACCAGAGGGATGAGTGCCCCCACTGGCCCTCCAACACCACTTCCAGCAGCATCGGTCTCCAATCCAGTCCCAACCCTGCTTAGCTTTAGAAGAAAACCAGCAGTGGAATCTAAGACGCTATGCTGCTTAGGTAAGGATATTTGTCGAGTCAATGTGACCTTTAACACAGATCCTGCTGTTGTATAACCATATCTTAGTCCCAAATGTTACCCCACCCTCTGTACTTTTCACTTCTTTTAGCCAGAACCAGTGCACTACTGGAAACACTTCACCGTTCGTGACTGGCTTCACACAAACAAGAGTTGCACCAGAGACCCATTTTTACTGTCACTGACAATCTCCATTTGACAGTGATTACGCCTCACAGTCTCACATCCTTCATGTCACAGTAGGCTTGATGGCCTTCACACAAACACGGCAAGGCTGACTAGATATTCATTGGCCCCAGTGACCTTATCCCCCTCGGATAATCACAGTGGCAAGTCATTGGAAAGTTACATTATGAGGAAACTGCCCTAGACAATTATTTGTGGCATTTGTCTAACCTTTTACAAAACGATAGAAAGAAAGTGGAGACGTTAGCCGCCTAGTTCAGCTGGATGGCTGCAGAGATGACTCAGGCTGTCTTTAAGGTCTATGGACACTGGGTGTCTGTCAATAATTGGATATACAAAATTAACGTTTTCATGAAATGTGCTGATGAGTTAAGTTGTTAATTATGCATGTACTGTAATGTGAATGGGGGCACTGGGAGCTCACCGACAGGGTGTACTTGGGAAGACTCAAAATAGACCTGGTTGACCTAAATGCACATAAAGTTCTTCCGGGTCGCCACTGTAGGTTGAGCAAAATATTACATTTTATGATGTTCTTTGAAATTGCTTTAAAAGCCCAGCTTTTTCTTTTTTTTTCTGAGCACAGTAACAGGGTTTATTTAAGATATTTTTTTATTGATTTTTTATTTTCATTTTAACCCTGAAAAATTGTTGTGAACACATTGCTAAGATTGAATTGTAGTCTAATAACTGTCTGACAATAAGTGAACTGTTTATGTGAGGTCACAATAGTATACTTTGAGGTTTTGGGATTTTTATATTCATTCCTACTTACCAAGAGTCAGATAAACTCATGGATACAATTCTACTGGCTTTGTGAAGAAAGATGAAGCAAGCATATTCTTAGCTTAGCAGGAACGCTGGATGTGATCTCTGGTGCACTATCTACAGTACTAGCTCGTTCCTCTTGAATGTAAAGAAATTAAGATTTAAACTCCAAAGCTGGCTGGTTAGTAAGTTATACAATAGTCTTACAAAGCTAAACATTAGAATAATCAATGGATAAAAACTTGTTTTTTATGATTATTTATAATATGAAAAAGTTTTAATAATTTATTACCATGTCAAACATAACTTCATATGACTCAATTAATAACAAACATGCAGTAGTCCACAGTTTTAGAGTTGTTAAAATTATAATTTTCCTGCTTTTGAGAACGCTATAGTAGAACAAGCGTCAATGTGGCCTAATGGTTAGCAGGGACATCATTTTGTGATTTTAGGGTCAAGGCCACTTGACCATATGGAGGTGCCCAATTGAGGCCATTAAGCAAAATTGCAAAATAAAAAGCTTTTTAACCTGAAAAACATTGGAATTGAATTAACCAGTTCCCTCTCATCCTACCCTTGTTCCAGGTCTAACCCTATGAGATGCTGTAGGGAGACCTGGATCTATGAACATACACAGCAAAAACGTCAGTGTTAAATTAACACTCCCAGTGTTTATAAAAAAAGTATATTTAAATGTACTTGAAATGTATTTTATTTATCCTAAATACACTTCTAATATATTATTTTGGTATGTATACTTTGAAAGTATACTTCAAATATACTTAAATATATTAAATACATACTTATGGTTAAACATAAGTATACTAGAAGTATAATACTGGAGTATAATTTAAATATACTTTTTTTTTACTTGGGTAGGTCCAGTGGACCTATATACACACTGAAGAGTGTTAATTTAACACTTATGGTGTTGATTTAACACCAACGTTTTTACTGTGTACGATGAATTAGACTGGAAGACTGTAAATGGTTTGCAGGAGTCTTCTCCGTAACATTTTTTTCAGTTCTTTTTTTTATATTCTCTCTCTTTATTGCAGTAAAATCATATTCAAAGTGCATGTTACACTCTTGAACAAATACATTGTAAGCTGAACTGTAATTGACACACAGACATACACCCACATTGTTGAACTGACAGATGTATGCACAAAGCCAGAGCTTAGATATAAAATGTAAAGAAAATGTGACTGCATATTTCCTGTGTGTGAGTTAGTTTGACTGTGTATCTTTTGGTTTTGTGGATGTCAATGGAGAAGAGCAGTCAGTGATGCTTTATGTCTTTGGGTCGTGGTTGCGTCTGTCGCTGCCTGTATGGTTACATGTTTGGCCTCTTTAAATATATTTATATAGTGTTTATGGGTAAAATTAGTAAATTGAACTAATGTACTGCAGCTAGCTACTCTGCAGTAAATTGAAAGCGATTGTTACCATTGTCAAAGCGTTAGATAGCTGACAAAACATAACTGAAATACATTTTCGAGTATGTTGTAAAGATTTATGATATCATGATGTACTCTTTACTTGCCTTTATTCAATCTTTATTTTTAGTTGATTTTACAAGACTCAACTGATGATGCTAACTATTGAGCGTTTGAAAACTTCAAGACTGTGTTTGCATTTGTGTGAGGGAAGCAATTATTGGCCAATGAGAATTTAGACGTCCAAGTGTTTGCATGTTCTGCTGGCATGTTACTAGCACATTTCCCGAGAACATTGATGTAACAGGCAGTGAGTCAGAAGAATAATTTTTTTCCATTCAGCCCCAGGCCGCATCGGCCACTTTGGCCAAAGGGATTATGATTTTTAATGGGGCATTAAGGTCATGCAAATGGGCATCAGTGGCCACGGTAATTTCACAGTGACCGCTGTGAAATTACATTCCTGGTCTATCAGACTGGTGCCCGAAAGGTGAAAGCTCTGTGGTTTGAGCAAGACAATTTTAACCCCAATTGCTCGTAAATATGAATGTATATTCTTAGTCAATTGCTTGTAAATATGAATGTATATTCTTAGTCAATTGCTCGTAAATATGAATGTATATTCTTAGTCAATTGCTCGTAAATATGAATGTATATTCTTAGTCAACTTGCCTGGTAAAACGGTAAAATAAAATAAAAACAGAAGATTTTATCATTTGTGCTAACTTACACTAATGCTACCTTCAATTCTTTTAAACTGCACCCAGAAACATTACATAGATTTCTGACTCTGGTTCAGCATAAAATATACCAAATTCCGGGTTCCGAGTGGCTTAGTGGACAAAGTCACTTCTTCACAGGAACAATGTCACAAAGGCCAGGGGGTCAATCCTGATCAATGCTTTTCTGGCTATGCCCAGATCCAACATGGGGCAGAAAAATTGGTAAAGTGTTGCCCAGGGTAAGGGATTTAAAAAACCTGACATGGGGACCTTGCCAAGTTGCTCCCCAGTGACTCCTTGTGTGCAGATCAGGGACCTGTGAGTACAATCGCAGAAGTATACAGTATCTGGTTAAGGCCCACTATTGTTCATTATCTACATATATCCTCTTGGTGACATCATACGCAGGCATGGACTTAAATTCCACTGCTATGCTGATGATATTCAGATCTATTTTTCCACCAGCTCTCATAGGCCATCTCTGCCTGACTCACTCACTACATGTATCAGGGACATCAAGCATTGGATGTCCCTGAATTTCCTCAAGTTAAATGACAAGAAAACAGAGATAATAGTGATTGGCGCTACTGCCTTAGTCAAAAGGATGGACCAGTCATTTGATATTGATGGAATTCACTATATGCCTTCGCCATCAATTCGTAACCTTGGTGTCATTTTCGATTCAACTCTATCTTTTGGCTCTCACATCTCTTCAATTGTTAAAAACTATTTTTTCCATCTTCGCAACATTGCTCGTCTACGATCCTCTCTC
>JACXGM010013578.1:0-22891 GCA_016801145.1 Umbra pygmaea | reverse complement strand
AGACGAGCCCTGAATACTGTAGGAAGGGAGAAGACGAGCCCTGAATACGGTAGGAAGGGAGAAGACGAGCCCTGAATACTGTAGGAAGGGAGACGTTGTATCACTCACAGTGTTTTCGCATGGATGTATATCACACAGGGCTGACGCTGCTGTCGACACATGCAATAAAGACTGACAGTGCAGATTACAAACTAGAGCATAAATAGTGAGGGGCTAAGAGAAGAGACAGGCTGGAGAAAACTACAGAAAGTGTCCAAAGTTTGGAATCAGTTCAAACATAATTAAAACAAAACAAAACATGCATTTGAAAATCTCAAGGTACGCAATTGGATAACACTACGACCAACCACCAGTGGTTTTTCGCTAAGCCCCTATGGCGGAGCTAACTGGTAGATAAAACTTGCCGTATCAGGTTGCAAAACAGCGCCGTCTAACTCATTCATTGTAGTGGCCAAAGTCGTTTTAAACAACTGGTGTTAATCCATAGCAATCTTACAATGATTGCTAATGACTTCGAGGTCGCAGCGCTGTCGTGTCGTCATCTGTTTAACACACCTCTGGCACGCCTATATCAGATGCACTGATGTGATTGGTGCAGCTCAGCTACTAGGGCCTAGTTAATGAGCAGAATTACTCAGTGCCAGAGTAACTTGCTGAGCAAATTCAAAATGTGCTCTCGCGAGAACTCTGGATTTCCAGGGTAGACTTGATGACTATCCCTTGGAAAAACTGCTGATTGTTGCGCACCAATTTCTCTCACTCTCTCCACAGAGAAATGGCTGATCAACAATCTACTAGCATAAGTGTAACAGAGCTGTGTGACATTGTAATCAAACAGATAAATGAAAATAGGTTGAGTATAACTCATATTTACATATAGAGCTATATACAGATCGGTCTCAGGTCGAAACTTTCAGAACTACAAGTTAAGTTGCACAACTTAAGGTAATGTTTAATGTATGCCTTAGGTTTTTTTATGTTATTGCATTTTAGAATTGAAATGTAAAATGTAACTTAATTGCACTTAATATGTTTAGTTTTTTGAGAGATGATATTGTAAGCAATGTAGGCAATAAAAATGTAGCTTTCCAAAAGTTAAACCAAACTATTGTATGTTATTGCTCTTCAATAAAACAAAAGTATTTCTTATCCGATTACTTATTTAATTGGTGGAATTATCGGTAGAATACTCGATTACTAAAATAATCGCTAGCTGCAGCCCTACCCTGAATACAGTAGGAAGTGAGAAGACAAGCCTTGAATACTGTAAGAAGGGAGAACACAAGCCCTGAACAATGTAGGAAATAATTGACCCGTCAGAAAATGTAATAATCTTAAAATATCCCAAAAATATAGTTTTCACAGCTTTTGTGAGCTGGTTAACCAGAAATGTACAAATATGCTGTTTCTATTAGCTGGCGTGAGAGGGAATTGAAAATTATGACTTTAAATAAAACTACAGTTTTGTGTGTGTGTGTACTGCTATTAAAATAGAATATATAGATAGAATTTTGACATCTCCCATCTGTCCTTCTCTCTCACCTCTTGTCCCTTGTATTTGTCCCTCTGTATCACCTACTCCTGTCCCATGTATTTGTCCCTCTGTATCACCTCCCTTCTCTTGATTTCCGTGTGTCAGGGTGGAATGAGCTCCTGATCGCCTCCTTCTCCCACCGCTCCATCGCTGTGAAGGACGGCGTCCTGCTGGCCTCTGAGTTACATCGGGACAATGCCCATAGTGCAGGGGTGGCGGCCATCTTTGACAGGTACCCGTTGTGGAGGAACTAGAGGTCTCAGTATGAATCTGTAACAACTTCTTTTACTACATGGGTACAGTCTTTATTATCCTTTTTCTGCAGTAAGGCAATAAACAAATATCTAACCTAAAACCAGACAATATAGAAATAGAAATGCACAGAACAATTACAATAGTAAGTATACAATACACAGCACACAATACTACTGCTTATTTAGTAAGCGCATGGAGTTTGGAATAAAGTGCTTTTTATAAAAGTTGTTTGCTTTTAAATTAGCGATGTTGTTTACAATTTAATATTTGTCTGCTAACATAGTATGCTGTATCCCGTTGGAAATCATTTACAGAATTGCAGTGTTTGTAGCAGCACTGCACAGTAAGGATGAATATTACCCGTTACGCGTTTGGCTTTGCCACTTTTTGCGTGCTCCATCACATCAGTAATTCAGGAAAATGCCTATCGGGCATGTTTGTCGAATGTAAACAAATGCCTTGTGCACATGTTGCGCACAGCTTGGTATTGGTACTGCTAGTTATAAAGATGTAGTAAACAGTTTTGTTCACTAGTTGTAAAAGTGGGGCTAATGAGCTTAAGGGTCCCTGAAACTGCACACTTTCATCATGTTTGCCCCATTTTATCAAACACCCAATTTAAGCTTAGATTTTAATGGCTGAGAAATGAAAGGGATTCTACTTAATGAATGTACGTAAAAGAAGCATATTACACATCCAGGCCAAAACAGGAGGTGTAAAACATTACTATTGTTATTGCAGAAACCACAGACTTAATCTCAGGTAATGCACTCAAAGAATTGATCAATCAAGTTTATTTATACAGCACAATTCATACATAAAAGCAATTAATTGTGCTTTACTTTAAAAAAGTATATAAAAGAGAATACATAAAATTCATGTAATTTATGAAATCTTAGCATGTGTTGCTTAAATGTAGCAGCACATGCATATGCTCCGATGCCAGAGCAGTTGGCCCCGCCATCTGGGGTAGCAGATAGCGTCCGTATTCTCATAGCGATTGTGAGTGGTCCACAAAAACTTAGTGTGAGGTGAGGTGAGCTAGTGAACAGAGGTCAACTGGACGCTAGACGATCGCAAGCCCTACAATTGGTGCTCCCTGAAAAGACACTAGTTTTAGGCTCGGTTACAGCTTCTATCTTTCAATGTTTGTTTTTTCTCAGTCGCATCCTACATAGACCCACATAATCAATAATAACATTTGGTGCCAAACTCCATTTTGTTATTGATAAATGAGTTGTTGTGAGTAGCTCTGTTTCTGTTATAGTGGGCATAGTGATAAAGCATGGAGATGATGTATCATGTCATGTGATCATGACAATGTGATTTTGACCCCACAGAGAGAGTGTGCAGAGTGCTGAAGTGGGGGCCATTTTTGACAGGTAAGATGTCTTTCTGTCTCTCTGGCACAAAGGTTTTTCTGGCGTAGTCAGGAGCTCAGACCAGCTACACCGAAACTCAATTTTATAATGACCCTTTTTTGCACAAAATCATTTGTGGATAATACAAAAAGCAAAACATTGTATTTTATCTAGTAATACAGATAAAATGTGTACATTTTATGAAATAATTTTTTACATTTTGTGTATTAATTTAAATTGTAGATTATATTTCAGTATTCTGAATTGCTTCTATATCACTGTAACAAACCTGTCTGCTTCCACAGACAAGCAGATTTTATCAATAATTAACTGCAATACTCCATAAACCCAATTAAGTGTGGCCAGAACCAAATATAACAGTACAGTATTAATTAGAAATCAATCCAATTGCATTATATAACAGTACAGTATTAATTAGAAATCACAAGATATAAGACAATAGAAATATAAGTAACTGTTCAAAAGACTGATTTAATTTAAAAATTGGGGCAAATGAGAGGGAAAATTGTTGTATTAAGGGTTTTACCTTGTTATATAACTAAACAATGTTGTTATGATCTAGGTCAATGATGTTATGATCTAGGTCAATGATGTTATGATCTAGGTCAATGATGTTATGATATAGGTCAACCCCAACAAGAGGTTTTAGCTGTTTGTTATTAAAGCAAATGTCCCAGGCAGAGAAGCTAAACCTTTTAAGAAGCAAGGCAGATATTATGCATTGTACCAATATGCTCAGATATGATGCATTGTGCCAATAGGTTCAGAAATCATGCAATATGCCAAAGGTGTCAGACATGATGCATTGTGCCAATGAGATTTGCCCACCTGGTGTGAGTTGTAACACATCTTATATAGTGAGGATTGTGATTTTGTTCATGGTTTTGAAGGACTATCATAGGGCTCTCCAGTGGCCTCCACTAACCTATTTAGCAGGCGTGACAACACTTCACTCCAGACAGACTCAAGCAAACACACTTACATAAATGTAGCAAGCAGCATTTAAATATTAACCATGTGACATGCTGTATTGCATGGAAAGGAGATGATTTGTCAGTCTGATCAACGTTTGGCTACCAGCTGCAGGGAACAGTCTAGACTCCAGCCTACTAGGCACCCTGTAACTGTAGCCAGGGTAAACAAAGGGCTAACAAGTATTTCCAGCCTGTGTATTTGTAAGAATATGTGAACTGGATCACAGTTGGTGTATTTAAAAATGTAGGCTTACTAGATTATGTAGAAAGGTTTTCGTGAATGATTAACTGTAGTGTATCAGCAAGCACAACAACTGAATGCATAGGGAAGACCTACACAATGCAAACCTGCATAAATCTAAACCTGTGAGATTTACTGTCCAGTCAGGTTGAATTTGCGATATATAGCAACCCCCTGCCTCCCCGCTAGTATGTTAAGTATAACTCATATAAATAAGTACACAGTTGCTGCAGTTGGACAGGGTTTTCATCCTCCCCACAGCCAGATTATTTTCCAGAAGTATTTTTATGCACTTATTATATTTGATTAGTTACATCATACTCTAAATGGTCCAGAGTTCTACCAGGTTATGTTACCAGATCAGGAAATGTGCTCTAAATAAAGTTCTACATCTTACTGAAAGCATGTTCCAATTGATTATATCACTGTATAATTTTCCCAGGTATACATTAAAAGTTGTCTTAATGTGCTAAAATACAGTGCCTTGTAAAAGTATTTGGCCCCCTTGAACTTTTCGACCTTTTGCCACATTTCAGGCTTCAAACATAAAGATATGAAACTGTAATTTTTTGTGAAGAATCAACAACAAGTGGGACATAATCATGAAGTGGAACAAAATGTATTGGATATTTCAAACTTTTTTTACAAATAAAAACGGAAAAATTGGGCTTGCAAAATAAGTAAGGTAATACTTTGTAGTGCCACCTTTTGCTGCAATTACAGCTGTAAGTCGCTTGGGGTATGTCTCTATCAGTTTTGCACATCGAGAGACTGAAATTTTTGCCAATTTCTCCTTGCAAAACAGCTCGAGCTAAGTGAGGTTGGATGGAGAGCGTTTGTGAACAGCAGTTTTCAGATCTTTCCACAGATTCTCAATTGGATTCAGGTCTGGACTTTGACTTGGCCATTCTAACACCTGGATATGTTTATTTGTGAACCATTCCATTGTAGATTTTGCTTTATGTTTTGGATCATTGTCTTTTTGGAAGACAAATCTCCGTCCCAGTCTCAGGTCTTTTGCAGACTCCATCAGGTTTTCTTCCAGAATGGTCCTGTATTTGGCTTCATCCATCTTCCCATCAATTTTAGCCATCTTCCCTGTCCCTGCTGAAGAAAAGCAGGCCCAAACCATGATGCTGCCACCACCATGTTTGACACTGGGGATGGTGTGTTCAGGGTGATGAGCTGTGTTGCTTTTACGCCAAACATACCGTTTTGCATTGTTGCCAAAAAGTTCAATTTTGGTTTCATCTGACCAGAGCACCTTCTTCCACATGTTTGGTGTGTCTCCCAGGTGGCTTGTGGCAAACTTTAAACAACACTTTTTATGGGTATCTTTCAGAAATGGCTTTCTTCTTGCCACTCTTCTATAAAGGCCAGATTTGTGCAGTATACGACTGATTGTTGTCCTTTGGACAGACTTGCCCACCTCAGCTGTAGATCTCTGCAGTTCATCCAGAGTGATCATGGGCCTCTTGGCTGCGTCTCTGATCAGTCTTGTCCTTGTATGAGCTGAACGTTTAGAGGAGTGGCCAGGTCTTGGTAGATTTGCAGTGGTCTGATACAACTTCCATTTCAATATAATCGCTTGCACAGTGCTCCTTGGGATGTTTACAGCTTGGGAAATATTTCTGTATCCAAATCCGGCTTTGAACTTCTCCACAACAGTTTCTCGGCCCTCCCTGGTGTGTTCGTTGTTCTTCATGATGCTCTCTGTGCTTTCAACGGACCTCTGAGACTATCACAGAGTAGGTGCATTTATACAGAGACTTGATTACACACAGGTGGATTCTTCTTATCATCATTAGTCATTTAGGTCAACATTGGATCATTCAGAGATCCTCACTGAACTTCTGGAGAGAGTTTGCTGCACTGAAAGTAAAGGGGCTGAATAATTTCTCGCCCAATTTGTCAGTTTTTTATTTGTTAAAAAAGTTTGAAATATCCAATAAATTTTGTTCCACTTCATGATTGTGTCCCACTTGTTGTTGCTTCTTCACAAAAAATTACCGTTATATATATCTTTATGTTTGAATCCTGAACTGTGGCAAAAGGTCAAAATGTTCAAGGGGGACGAATACTTTCGCAAGGCACTGTATATAGCACTTTACTAAGATATTCAGAGTTGTTTATTGAGGGATGGGGCCCCACAAAAGTGATAGAATGTGTTAACTTGCATCACTGAAAAATAAACTTGATGTTCTGTACAATACTTTGGAAATAATAGAGGACACATTGGGCGGAGCATCAGCAGAGTTGTAGTTCTTTGACTGGCAAATACTTTTCCCTTTCTTGCTAGCTACATTCGTGTATCAGTCATGGAGAAATGTCTATAACAATGGTCTGATGCATGAATTTGCCTGGCAAAGAAAAGTTTGCCTTCTCGTCTCGCTGTTGCTTTCATCTGTTTTGCGACTTCCCGCAGGGTTCTCACTGAGTTGGTCAGTAAGATGCGAGACATGCAGATGGACAAGACGGAGCTGGGCTGTCTCCGAGCCATTGTCCTCTTCAACCCAGGTACTTTATTCTACACTTACACACGTTTTTGCTGAGCCTTATCAAGATTAGTTCTATTTTATCCTTAGTCATTGGTACTGACATTTTTTCTTCAAATAGAAATTCCACATTTTTTGGGGACAATAATCGATCCAAACATGTAGACCCTTTGCTTCGTAATGCTAACTGAAACAGCTAGCATTGGAGCGCTACACGGATATCAATAGGCATACAGTTGTTCGGGGAGCTTTTTCCTGGTCCAGTCACCACCATTTGCTGTACTAATGTTTTTTTCTAAAATAATTCCACAGTAAATCAGTTTCATACAGTATTTACAAATGTTACCATAGATGATTTGTCATACAGTGGTCTGCCTACAATGTATCCGAGAACAACCGAGAGAACGTTTTGTGGGGGACTCTGCTGCTTCTGTATTATTCTGCACTCAGTAACACAGAAAAGCAAAATGAGTGCCGGCCCCCGAGCAAGTAGCTTTTGTTATTTCAGAAACGGCCTCGAAACTGGGCCGAAAGCTAGAAAGTAAACTTTTTAAAAACTGTCTGTGTTTAAAAGCATACATTCATCGCGACACTGTGGAAGTGTTTGTGCAAAGCTTTACAAACTACATGATTGTTGAAAGACAGGTGTTCTTTCACACTGTTGCCTAAAAGTAGTGATGGGCAAACGATGCTTTCTGAAGCCTTTGTGGTGTTCCTGAAATTGTGCCGAAAACCGGTTCACTACTCAAAGCTTTCCATCACAGTTCTTTCCAGTGACACCTGTTGGTTAAACAATATAACACTATGTTTGAGGTACAAATAGAAGATGAGGTTTTTGGTCCCACCCGTTTTAATATTTGTGTAATAATAGGCTATAGCCTGCACTAAATTTTCACATTTTAATACATATCAAGGCATAGTATTGAGCTAAATTATAAAGACTGGTGAAAACATAATTAAATATACTGACATGTTGACATAGAAATATAGATAGCGGTCTGTTGAGCGATTCACTTTTAAAACTACTCTTTCAAAATGGCATCTCAAAATGCTCCTTTTTATTGGTTGAAGGTGTGCTTGGTTTGATCACAGGCGTGTCCAATTGCATTTAAATCCTTTATTCGTTGCAAATTGATAACCATGAAGCATTTAAACTGCTAGTGTTTACAAGCTGCGGTGCAAGTCTACCTCTCCTACACTCATGAATAAAGGGAGTTGTTTGTGACGTCGGTTGGGTTTCTCCATGGTCTCTCAGATGCTAAAGGTCTGTCCAACACCGGTGAGGTGGAGCTCCTGAGGGAGAAGGTCTATGCATCACTGGAGTCCTACTGCAAGCAGAAGTACCCAGAGCAGCAGGGAAGGTGAATGCTTTACTAATGGTATCGCACACACCAAAAAACATCTTCATTTGAAACAACAGATCTTATTTTGTCAACCTGTCCTGGGTTGCTGTTGCATTTATGTAACTCCCTGTCATTTTATACCCCAACCAGGTTTGCTAAGCTCCTCCTCAGGCTGCCAGCACTGCGTTCGATTGGCTTGAAGTGTTTGGAGCACCTGTTCTTTTTCAAGCTGATTGGTGACACCCCTATCGATACGTTCCTCATGGAAATGCTTGAAGCACCTCATCAGTTGGCATAAAGGTGGGAGGAGTGGAAACGAGGTGTTCTGTGGTTGGGGTTGGATAGCTTGGGTCTGGGAATTTGCTGGAGTGGGACTGCACTTTTTGTTCTTTGGGAAATTCCGCAATTTGTCTCACTGCTGTCTGGGTTATGATATTTGGGGCACCACTGAAATTTCTCTTTAAGAAGAACATACATACCCAAGACTTGCCATGATCTACAAGCTGGTGCTATATGTTAATATAACGTCTTGAATAACTGAAACAAAACCTAAAAAAAGAAAGTATTTTTTAAAATTGGAACCTTTAGTTCCCTTACTGGCTTATCGAAGCCAAAATTTGGGTAAATGTTTTTATATAACTATGTTAATGCTTTTTTTAACCCAAAATGAGATTGTATATGTCCCTCCCTACGTGATTCACCTTAACCCGTTTTTGAAATGAAGGTAACCTGGGAAAGGGTAGAATGCAACAGAGCAGCAGTTTTACCGTTTTTTATAATTTGTAATTTGAACGTCTTTTTGAAAAACAAAATTTAAAGTAAAACAAGTTTCGGTAGATCTTGGGCAAGTACTTTACTGTACCAATAAGGCTAATGGTCAGACTTGTAGCTCATCTTTTTTTTTTATCTCTCAGATCAGAAAGAACCACATTAACAATGAACCCAGGAGACAAAATGACTAGGTGAATTAGAACCGAACATGTGTAGGCTTGTGCTGACTGTGTTGAGTATGGACTAGCTTTATTTGTCTAGTAATATGGTATTAGCATTGTTTCTCTGCTGTCTTGTGAAAATGTAATCACCTTGCAGGTAAAAAGATTAATTGCACACTTTCTATTTTAAACCATACCATTACAAGTCATCAAATGTCTGGCCAGCAAATGTTTGTTTCTACTTTTGGTGCTATTAGACAGACAATTGCCATAGACCAAACTGCAAATGGGAAATTATGCAAGAATCAAAAACCCTAAACCTTTGTAAATGTAGCAATACAAAATTAATTATGCTCTTTTTTTGCTTGTCATCCTTTCTGTTCTGGGGTTTTTATAAGGTTAATCAGTGTCTGTTGGAAAGGGAATAGTCCAATATGTAATTTAACAAAACAATTGTGCGGTACTGTGCAAAGAGAATTGTTCAGGGAAAATACTATGTATTGATAGGTTTGAATAATGAGATCTGGAGACAAACTAATTATGTAATAATTGATGTGCCCTTGCTATTAGTTGTCATTTGTATAGAACAGAAACAGTCTTAGGTTGCACTGGATTCCCTAAGAATCACATTTACCTGATTTTTTTATTTTTAATTTTTTCTCCCCCATCTTTTAGCATTTTCTGTGCTTTCTATTCTAGTTGTATTTCCTGTTTTGTAGCTAGTTGTTCATCCTCTGTCCCTGCATACGGTTGACTTGAAAACACAAACGATAATCACATTTAAAAATGTCACCTGTAAGCATAGAAATATTAAACCAGACCAAACATCAGTTTTGTATATTGATCATGTGTAAACAACTGAACAAATGTATTGGTTTGTGTCAATAACCTGCATTATCTCTGAAGCCGTTTTAAGACCTGAGTGGATGAGTGAGCTGCAGCACCGTAGTGTGGACTGACAATAAAGAGGTTTAACTTTTCTTTCTTGCCCCTTTCTTGATGGTTTGTATCCAGGGTTCGAAATTAAAATTTTCATCCACCAGCCAAACGGCTAGTAAATGTTCAAATTTTACCAGCAACTCAATAGAATACTTTAGCTTTCTAGGCTGGTGAGGGAAGCAAATCTACCAGCCACCTTTTACCAGCATTTGGCCGGTGTATGGTGCTAATTTAGAACCCTGTTTGTATCAGCTGTGATTGGATCAAGTTTTGAGATTCCCAAGAATTGGTTTCAAGAGCAGTATGTGTAAATGAGAATTAAAAAATGTCCATTGCCAGCTGAATGTGGTGGACTGCAGTACTATTCAGTCACCACCAGAGGAGCCCATACACACTGACACTCAAACCTCATTTACATACAAACAGATGTCAACTTTTCCTAGGTCTGAACAGCAAGTAAACGTAGCATTACGTATTTATATTCTGCTCCATAGCCTTGTTTTCTCTTAGTTGGTTGATACTTACTGGATGTGCTGTAGACAGAAGGATCTAGGCTACAGTGTAAAGTAAGCTTAAATGCAAGCGTTGTTACAGGCGTTTACATTCAGGAATGCTAAGAACCTGTTACAAAAACAAAATTCACACTGTTGCTGAACGTTTCTTGTAAGAGCCTTTTTATTGCGAAATTTGAATACATACAGTTTACAAGAAAAGCTCACAGGGTCTGAATGCGCTTGTGTCTTTCAAGTCCCATGTTGACTTTTAATGGCACAGGCAGCAGAGGGCAAGATGGATCTACAATATCAAACCATAGAAAACTATGGGATAAATGGCACCCTATTACCTACATGGTTCACTACTTTCTTCCATATACCCCATGGGCCCTACTGAAAAATGTCTGCGCTGTAGACAACAGGGTGTAATTTGCGTCGCATCATGGTTTGTTTCGTTGTCGAGTGCAATGCATTTAAAGGCTGAAGGGTTAATAGGAGGACATACTGGTTGTGTCGATCACTCCGTCAGTCCTAATGTTCTTCAAGTCATGTGCAGAGTAAAAATAATAAAACATTATTAAAAACTCTAAAGCTTCTGAGCATCTAAATCAAATTAATTTCCCTTTAACGTGAAACCACGTTATACCACAATGGCTTGGTTTTCACTTAAATTACCATTTCCATAGAATAACACTGTTTCTTTTAACCTATAATACACTAGTCTATACAAAACTCCAACAAATAAAGACCTTGTTATGACATTTACATAATTTTACAGCATTCTTCCTTCCATTATTTCTTTACATGTACTGTTTTTTTTTACAATACTCAAAAGTACCATCTGAGATAAAGGCTGAAAGAATATACTTTCTCACTAAATGTTTTTTTTTTCTCAAGAGATACATGCTACAAATGGTGTATAAGGTGCTGGATATTTTCATACCAAGTTGTCTCTATATGTTCTTCATGACAAAGATATAAGCATTGTGGCATTGTGTTGCTGCTAGCAACAATGTTATCCAATTTAATTTGTCAATGGCTATGTTTTTATCACAGTGAATCTTTGTGACTGTGTAGACTCGTACAGAATTCCAAATGTAAACTGGAATTATGCAGTGATTTTTTTGTTTTGTTTAGCTAGCTAGCTGTGACCAATACACAAAAAGTCAACAGTGTAGGTAAGTTCATATGTATAAACCCTAATTCAGCATTAAGGCATGGAAACAGCTAATTTATTTTGTAACAAAACCGCTCAAATAAAACACATCCCTAGTAGACAGTCAGCTGTAACTCTAGTCGAGATAAAACAAAATGTCAACACTGAAATTAAGTAATAAGAAATGTTTTCAAGACAACAAGCCATGGAACACTATAGTACTTAAATGTGTTTTATCTATGATCAAGCTAATTCAGTCACAGCTGTTGAATTGACCAATGAAAATCCTTCCCCACCCCAGTAAAGTGTTCTGTAACAAATATCTCCCTGAACATGAATGAATAAATAGTGTTGTCTATAAAAGGCACTCATTCAGTTAAAGCTCATACAATTTCTATGATTACCAAAAATAAATCAATTACATTTAGGTATTCCTAAATGCTGCCTTATTCTTCCCCACAGATGGAAGTGAATATTTCGCCATGTCTCTTCTAAGATCTCGTAGTATGCATGCCAGCTTCATCCATAGAAACTCATTCCTGTAGAAAACAAGGGTAGTAGCTTGACTAGCAATGGTGTCATGCTTGCAACTAATGCGTAATTGGTAGGCTAAAAGCTAAATGTTGAATGTAGGCCTACATGTTGAAGCTGTAACATTGTCTGATTAACAGACATCAGTTGGTCATTACCCAGTAGCATAATCCCTTCTGTACACAATTTACAGGCTGTTTTCATCAAAGCTGATGACTTGTTCAGTATGTGTGGGTTTTTATGTTGAGTGCAGTAATGAAACTATATGTAGCAAATTATATTTCAATGAACACATCAGATTTTAACCTATTCGAATTCCAGTTTGTTCCATCGTTTCCATAAAAATATATTTTTTTTCTTGGCAAAAGTCAATGTGAATCTGTTCAATGTAATTTATTAGACGGTGCAGACAATAGTTACGAGTGTTATTGCTGGTTTCATTGGGTGTGAGTTCTCGTAATTTAACATCTGAGTGGTGTATCAGTGTGTCAAGGATTTCACATTCCTTTCCTCTAAATAACCAACTTTTCAATCCAGTGCAAATATTCCTTCTCTGAGCACTTTCTCACACATAAAAGTACTAAAAACAAAAACTACCACAGTAGTATAGTGGAACAAGAGAATAGCTAGACAGCTATTTCTATAAAAAGAAACAAAAACTTTTACAGTTGTTTTTCATATCTAAAAATACTCATTAGTAGAGGATAAATATCATTGATGCTATTCAAATGCAAGCAGTGATGCTAAATTCTCTAGCATCAATGCTAACAAATTTACCACGAAGCTCCCAGCCATTTTGGGTCCTGAGGCAAGACCATGATCCAAGCAGTCATTTTCCCCACCCTTTAAAAGCCCTATTTTTGTCAGTTTGTATCTTTTAGTCTTAAAGTGAATCTCAATTTAGGAGAAGGTTGTGAGCAGGGGGGGGGCAACATTTGATATACCTCTCCAAAGACTTTTGTAGTCAGAGATGGGACATTATGACGCAAGGAGATCCACCCCTAGATCATGTGTGCTTCCTCTTTAAGACTTTTATTTTGAGATGTTCTCTAATGATCGCAGTCCTGTATTCAAAAAGAATAAACTTATCAAGCTACTTAGTGTAGTGATTTGGAAACTGCACTTTGCCTGTGTGTGGAGCTGAGTCAGTGAACCCCGTCTATCTCTGCTGGGATAAGTACTTTTTTGCCCACTTTAAAATGACTGTGTCAAACAAGTCGAGCCACAGTTTCACAGCTAACCTCACAAGTAAAAGAATAAATATGGGCTGGGGTGATCATGAAGCTCAACCAGGGGAAGGACCACGCTAAACCGTGGTGCAGTGGACTGGCTGGCTGAGCTGGGGTCCGTGAGAGTTTCCAGGGTGTCTGTGTGCTGTTGGATCCAGCTCTCTTTCCCATCCGGTCACACAGTCATCTCTGAGCCACTGGACAGCCCCAGGGCACTAGCCTCCTCCGGTGTCAGACCACTTTTCAGGGTCCTTCTCACTGAGGAGGTGGAAAGAGAAAGTGGTGAGAAATACAATCAAATGGTGGAACCAGCTTCCAGATAAAGCTAGGACAGAAAAGTACATGCCCATTTTCCAAAACGTTATAAAAGAGTATCTAACATAAATCATGATGTTCTGCTTCCCCCTAGTGTTTCTGTTCAATTTACAGTCAGGATTTGTTCTGAAACGTGACTCACATGACTTGCGGTTGGCCCGGGATCTCTTCCTCTCTCGAGGCTCTGCCCGGGCCCTGGGCCCCTGAGTGGCTGACCTGACGATGCGCTCCATGATCTCGTCTGCAGTGTCTGTCTCTGTGCAGTGGGCGGGGTCGTCGATCACTGATGACGCCCAGGGACCCACACGGCCTGGAGACCAGGACAGAGAAGGACCCAGTAAACCTCAGATGTAATTAGAGCATTATAAAGTATCAGAAGATGGACTTTTAAATATATAGTGTCCTCTTTTGTCCATGTTTTGTTTCTGTGTCAATAAAACATATTTACTCTATATAGTGTATAGTATATTTACTATGCAATCATTAACCATTAGGTCAAATTGTTTTAAAATAATGTATAATAAATAACAGAAGTACATTCCCACTGGTTTATACATACTTTCTAGTTTAGTAGAGTCATTTGGAACTTTAAGTGGTCTTGCATGACTGGGGTATAAACATGAGGTGGCACACATGACACCCTTATTCATTTGTCAACAGAAGGTCAGATAACATGCAAATGGGACAAAATGTTGACAATTGGCTGTAAACAAAAATAGCCATACACCTGAGAAGACATTTACGCCATTTAGCAGGTGCTCAAATCCTGAGCAACCTTATAGTAGTGAGTGCTTATATCTTTTACACCACGTCATACTAGTCCTCCTGTGGGAATTTTTGTTTTTATTTTTTGTATTTGATATTTCCTCATTGTTCTCCCCTCCCATTTCCCTCTAATCCTGCATTCTTGGCAGCTTCGCAAACGTGGGCTCGTGGGATGGCAAAGGGCGCACGCATGGTTCATGCCGCCACGTTGCCCATCAGCCGATTCTTTTCACACGGTGAATCCCACAAGGAAGCCTTTAGTAGGATCATACCTGGGATGATTATGTACACTAACTATACTTCCGCGACTGAACCCACAAGCGCCCAATCTAGACACAAGAATTCGCTAGAGAGAATCGTGGCAGGATAGATAATTGGACTTATCAGGACAGTGCTATGCCAATTTGCGCTGCTTCATGGAGGAGGCCCAGGGAAAGTCAGACAACCCATAGTCAGGCTCGAACCTGTGACTATCATGATGTAGACTAGAGCCGTGAATGCAGCGACTTAGTCCCCTACGCCACGTGGACCCTGATTCACAACCCTGATTCTTAATTGTTAGGTTAGCGCCACTAATACTGATCTCCACTATTAGGGCAAACATTTAGATGTTTAATCAACTGGACTTTTGATGAGTCTTCCTGAAAGTGGATCTAAGTGTATTTTGACCTCAAAGACTGTGAGGAGTTTATTTCTATAGGTAAAAGAATGATCATAGTTAGAGAATTGCAAAATGTAGTTGAATATTAAGCCCCCTTGGTCTACTAACACACTAGTCAAACGCAAACCGTTAGCCAGGGATACCGCGCCTCAAATCTGATGATGGTCATATAGAAAGGCTGATGATGGTCTTTCTATATGACTCAAAATATAACAGACAGGAAGTAGGAAGTGAAAATGACAAAATAAATTTACAATGATGTAGGACATCATCCTGCATAAAACAACAATTTTTGGAGATGGGATTTAGCTGGGTTTTAAAAACGTATAGAAATCTAGTTATAAATGAGTGCAGCATTTTGATGTTGACTTGTATGTATGGCCCACAAACATTGCACACTGGTCCAGGAGCCCTGGGGGCTTGACAATATCCAATAAAAGCCATATTCATCATGTTTTACATGCTTTTACACCTAAAAAACAACAAAATATACATACATTCTTTAATTTTCTGGGATAAATATAAAAAAATATAAAATACAATGACCCTGGATGTTTCATCCATGTTGTAGCCATGCATATTCTGAATCCAAAACCATAAGGCACTTCACTGTAGGTCAAAGTTTGTTCAAAGTCAACGTTGTGCCAAGATTCTGGAGGGTTCAGGTCACCAATTCACCAAAACCCACACCTGAGCTTTTTCACTGGTTTCAACGCCACATGTGCACATCTCAGCCGTGCACATCCCAACTTGCTTCCTGCTGCTTTCCCATAAAATGAATAAGAAGTCCTTTCACCGTGTATGGGTGCTGTAATTATATCATGGCCGTTAGAAACCATGTCCATGCCAACAAGCTCTGGATGTCTTGCCAAAAGAAAAAGATCCTCTACCATACAGTAAGTCATAAACGTCAACGTCTTAGGTTGCAAAGTTTCAGTGGCACTGTAAACAGGTTCTATAATCAAAGGAGACACAAACGTAATGTTGTTTTAATGAAGCACAGAGGTGAGTTTGGTGTAAAATGATGAAGGGTCATGCAGAAAATAACTTCATCCTCAGTGTGAAGTATGGTGGTGGATATGTCCATAAATGGAGCTGTTTTGCTTCCAAGGTCTCTGGGATCTGTGTTGAGATACATGCTATCATGGACTGTGAAGCACCAAACGTTTCTAGAGAAAAATCATCTCTGTGCCTCTACCAACAAACGAAACTAGGTTATTGTTGGCTTGTCTGGCAGTACAATTATCTAAAGCATTCCTCTAGATCCACACAAATAGTTCAATGATCACTGACCTAAACCCCACTGGAAACCTAATTCTGTAAGTATTGGGCGAGTAATATCAAATTGCTGTTTGCTGTAGACTTGAGGCACGTGACAATAAGAATCGAAGATGAATATGAGGCAGGAGTACAGTCTGGTTTTGGGTGAATCAACACATGAATGTCTTACAAACTAAGAATAATTGCACTTTCAGAGCATGTTTATTTCATTTAGCTGATCAGGTGTTTCCAATTAAATTGATAATTCATGCATAAAAGAGCCGTTCATGTGTATTCTCAGGTACATCCTTTGCTTTTGCCTGTGGACTCTGGTCACTAGGCATAATCCAACATGACAAAAGAGGAAACTGTCTATGAAAGACAAAACAAAAAAATGTAAATGCTAAAAGAGAAATTCAATTTGAACCATACAGTACCGCAAAGTTGGGATAGCGAAATCAACAGTAAATCCGTCAGTACAGTTTGGGAACAGAGTGTTATGTACAGATGAGATAAATGTGAACCTTTAATAAAAGTGATTAGAAAGCAAAAGTGTGGAGTACAAAAATCCAGATTATCCAAAGCAAACCTCTTCCTCTGTGATGGTAGTGTCATGGCATGGGCATGAAAAGCTCCCTCTGAAATGGTATCTCTTATCTGATGATAGTAGTGTCATGGCATGGGCATGAATAGCTCCCTCTGAAATGGTCTCTCTTATCTGACGATGACAGTGTCATGGCAGGGGCATGAATAGCTCCCTCTGAAATGGTCTCTCTTATCTGACGATGACAGTGTCATGGCATGGGCATGAATAGCTCCCTCTGAAATGGTCTCTCTTATCTGACGATGACAGTGTCATGGCATGGGCATTAATAGCTCCCTCTGAAATGGTCTCTCTTATCTGACGATGGTAGTGTCATGGCATGGGCATGAATAGCTCCCTCTGAAATGGGCTCTCTTCTCTGATGAAGGTAGTGTCATGGCATTGGCATGAATAGCTCCCTCTGAAATGGGCCCTATCATCTGATGATGTAATAAATGATGGCAGCTGCAGAATTAATTAATAAGTGTGCAAAAGAATCTTGGCTACCGAACGACAACAAAAATGGCACCAGACTCATTGGGCGGTGCTTCAAATTTGCAACGGCACCGTGACCCAAAACATACTGCCAACCCAACCAAGGGGTTCATCAGGGGAAGAAAGTGGAAGGATTTCACCTGGCCAAGTCAAACCTTTGATTTAAATCTGATTACATATCCATTTCATTTGCTGGAGAGGAGACAGAAGTCAGATACTACCCAAAACAAGCAACAGCTCAAAATGGTTGCAGTAAAGGCTTGGCAAGGCATCCCAAATTATTATATCAAGAGTTTGGCGAAGTCAATGGGTCACAGACTCACCACTTCTATTGCATGCAAGGGATTTGCAACCAAAGACTAACTTTTATACTTGTTATAGGTGTTTTAAATTGAATTGCATTAAAATGTGGGGATGAAACTGTGTTGTTAGATGGTAAAACATGTTAAAAAACATTACTTTTGGCTCCCATTCATCTTTTGAGTCTAGTTTTCATTTGCCTTGAGTCTACAGCATAGAAATGGAATATATATATTCCATTTCTATGGTCTACAGCTAAAATAGCTCTTTTGATGTTATTATGGAGGGCACTGTACATATTAGCATGAAGGTGGTGGACAGTCAGGACCTGTTCGGCTGGCTCTTGTGCGTGTGCGTAGGCCAGGCACCACGGACGCTCCACTCTCACTGCATCCCTTCAGCACCGCCTTCATGTTCTCATGCTCCGCCACATCCTCCGCGTACTGCAGACCCTGCGGCTGCACACTATCCTGGCTCTCACGTCCCGGCGCACCACCACCAAACTTACCATCCTGGGGGCGGAAGAGGAGGGAAGCGCTTGGTTAGACATCTTCAAATCGTCCTACACATCGACAGCTTTCTGAGGAGCGTTAGAGAACAACTCTAAACCATTCAGGTTTCAGTTCTTCTAACCAAATGCTTTATATATTTGAAACAGTCCCATGCTGCATGCACTTCTTTAGGGTTATCCTAAAAACAGAAGCTAGATTTTAGAGTATCTGTAAGAAACCAGCAACCAGCCCTTCCCTAAAAATAAGTAATTAAACACAGTTCTTTTTCATATAAAATTAACAGTACTTAAATGTAAGTTAATCAACTCCATGTGACGACCGTCTCATGAACCTTTACTCTGCATAGAATAAATCTTAACCATATGTACGTATTGAAACCTGCTTATTCCTGTTGACAGAGCTAGCCATCTTGGTTCCATATAGAACAAAGGGAGCGTTGTAACGAAACCCTGGTCAACAGGCTAGAGCACGATCCCAAATGGAATACTAATGCACATTATCTTTGTAGTATGCTACTTTTGAACTGGCCTTATCTCCAGAATAGTGCACTATATTTGGAATATGGTGCCATTTCGGATGCAAACTTAGTGTCATGTTAGCCTTCATGTTAGCCTTTTAAGAGCTGCACTTCTGGCTCTTATCAGGTTTAGTACAGAGGATAAGATTTGATCAAGCTTATCTGAGTATCCTGATGTTTTCTGGGCTGCTTTGAATCCCCACTTCCCTTACCTGCGGACTTGCAGTAAACAGAATTTTCCACACACGCTCAATCAACCACGCATTTATATAGCATGCATCTGCACGCATGGCTACACCAAAACCCGTATGCACACATTCATGCATGCCCACACGGAAATGTACACCCAGCACACAGCCAGATGGATCCATGCAGATCAATAACAAATGATGTTGTTGACTCATTCGATACACATACATTGGATAAATGTTTGACAGCATGCGTCTGCCTGTTGCTAGTAGACTTTTAATCTCTGTGTGACTGATGCACATATTTTTGTGTTATCTATTACTGTCTAGCATTGTATCTTGCTAGTTCAGGCCATCTGTTTTATGTGCTATCTTCCCAAAAGCCTACTTAAACTGTAAACTACTCACCTACACAGAGACATGGAGTACCCCAGATAATAATATTTCAAAAAACGATTTCACTCATATTGTAATTAGTTACAACTCATGTTTTTAAATGAATGTGGATACACATGCAGTAACTACACTCAATCAACATACAGTAGTTTGTGTTTTTATTAATTTAACCTATATTCTTTATTTAACAGAAAAATATATATTAAGACACCATTTTTCAGTTAGAAGTGTTTCATTTTAGCAGGACTAAAAAAGCATAAAAATAATTGCCAGTAAAGTTTGTTTATATTCACCCACCATGACAAAAACGTTGTTAGAAATACATTGGGGATACAGAGAATAATTCAAACTTGACAGAATTCTGTTCTGAGGGTTAGAGACAAACCACACCAAAGAGTACCAACACACACGGCCGTTCACCCACCCCGTCTTCATCATCGTCTTCCTCACTCTACAGAGGGAATATAATAACAAGACGTTGACATGCAATGCCCTGAAAGTGTCACTTATGACCATAGAGAAATAACGGAAACTAGGAATACAAAACGAAGAATGAGCAATGCATTATCATCTAGGCTTGTGGAAAAAAACACTCATTTTGCATACTCCTACAATATGACCCCCCCAATAACAGGAGCGTGGTCGTGCTGTGAGGCATGTTTCATCTCCTGCAGGGACATTCAAACGGTTTGCATTTTCACACAGTGATTTAATTAGATTGTCCTGAAACTGAAAAGGAAAGGCAGCCAAGGCAAACAGGCCCTGAAGTTGTGCTGTCTCTCCCAACAGGAAGCTGGGCTGGAGCGAGTTTCACAATCACACACAGAGAGGGAAGACGTGAAGCAGGGGGATCCAGAAGAAGGATCCGGTTAAATAAAATCCAAAGGACAGAAAATAGGAAGATGCGAGAGACCCTGGGAATCTAAGTCTATGAAGGAGAAGGTAAAGAAGACTGAAGGGGTAGAGGTGCCCAAATGCACCGAGATCAACAACACTTACATCCGTGATCATCTTCCCTCGGGTCTTATTCCTCTCTCGGTGGTTGGCCCTCTTCTGTTTCTGCTGCAGGACGCGTTCCCGCGTGGTGCGGTACTCCAGGGCGAACTCACTGAGGATCTTACTGAAGCGGTGTACGCTGACCTCCCGCACCGTATACGCCGGGTGGCCCAGGAACAACAGGAAGGCATGGAACCTGCAGAGGCGCAGAAACACCATGAGAGGCTCGGAGCTTGTGCTTCCAGACATCACGCCATAATCTTGTTCTCGAGAAATCTACAGAAGTTACCACCTTTGGGCTTCAATCAGAATCATTTTAGTTTTTACCCTGAAGTCGTTCTGCCGTTAATGTTTCTGACGCGAACGACACTATAAACATCTTCTCAATGCGTTTTGTAATTCCAAACTCGGCCACTGTAAATATCCAAATTTGACTGGTGACGTTAAAAAATAGTAATTTATTAAAACTACAGCTAGATTCAGGGGAGGCGTTTGGTTGACTTCCTGATCTTTATTTGTCCCGCCCCTGAATCGAGTTGATTAGAGAATAAAACATCCATAGTGAGTTAAAGAATACTGTGTATTTTCACTCCTCCGCTAAATATGTAGCTACATAAGAAGAGATAGAGAGGGATTTCTTTTCTAGTTTTTGCTAGTGCAAGTGTTGAAATACCCAAAGAGCTGATGATTTAAACGTTCATCTAGTGTTATTGAATGGTAATATACAATTATAGCTACATGTTTGAGCTGGGAAGCGAGGAAGAAATATGGAAATGGCAGGAGTTGTATTGTGAATCAATCAGTGTGATCTAGCAATGGCGGTGTCTGTGCAAACTGCACAGCAATTGCGTTTTTGTCGTAAAGAGTGGGACAAGGCTTAATTTTTGCTTTAACCATCTTTAGCTAAAAAGATGATTACTATGTTTGTTAGATCATCAGAGTGATGATGTGCACAGAAAATGAACTGGATATACCAGCCGGGCCCACAGTATCTAGCCTTAGCAGAGGTAAGATGCTTGGTTAGCAAGATGTAGCGTGTATTGTTTGTGTACATACTGTACTTGGATGAACGTGACGTAAAATAAAACATTATGGATATATAGAATATTGCTCAGTCTGTACGAATTGGATTTAGGTAGGTTGTGTAACTCCCATTCGACTTTTGAGGATTTAGTCACCTATTATAAATGTATTTGTAACAAAGATGGTTGATGAGGTGCTAACTAGCTAACTGGCTAGTTAGCAAATATCTTGTGTTGGTGCATATTTGATCATAATTGCGATGTAATTTCCCAAAATATTTGGTGACAAATAATTGTTTAATCTGTACCTACTGAAGCAAGAAAGGCATATAGCTCCTAAATGACTTTGTGAGTGGTTGTAAATATTATGTCCATAGGCTACATTCAATGTCACTTGAAGCCACTCGCTAGGGGGTGGCAACAAATTTGCTTTGAATTCTGGACCTTGTGGTATTTCCAGTGCAGACTCATACAGAAGCGGACAAAATGTACTCTAAATTGTTCTCGGATACATTGTGGCAGGCACAGCATTGAATATGACATAAATCATCCATGGCAATGTTTGTAAATACTATAATAACAAACTAATTTATGGTGGAATGTTTCTTTAAGATTGAACAGTTTGTGAAAGATACACTGCTTTATGACAAAATACCAGATATTTGATTTTGGGGTAAAAAAATCGGGAGTTTTACATAAACAATACATCAAAACCACATTGTAATCGCACCTGTTGATTATTCTTCGATGAACAATCTTCAAAATAATGATTCTCTCAGCACAGTCTTTTAGGAAGTCAGACATCTTCTGTTTCAGAGCCGGCTTCATCTCGTGCTTGGCAATAACCTTGAGGTGGTCCCATGATGCTTTGCAACGGCGCTCCATCTGGCTCAGATTGTCCTGGACCTGGTCAAAGTCCACCTGAGTAAAAAAAAAAACTAATATTTTAATTACATTTTCAAAAGAAACAATTATCACATATTTAAATTACTAAATTACTTACTTATTTACTACTGGCAATCACAGGCATAAATATGTCGTAATTCTATAGTAATTGTGTAACCTGTTACATGCATAGCTTTTCATGATTTAAAGGTATCTAGGTATGTAGTGTATAGTGTAATTTTATCATCACAATCACCTTAGCCGAGCGGGTGATGGCTCCTATCTCTGAGTACAGATCTGAGCTTTCCGGAAACTTCTCAACTACCATGGAGCAAGCATGATGCAGCAGAGACTGTTTATGAACTGTGTCCTTCACCTCTGGAACCTTCTCCAGGTAACTCAGCTCAAATCCCTTCGCCTGGATAGCCACACACACACACACACACACACACACACACACACACACACACACACACACACACACACACACA